>CM076576.1:173718516-174023092 GCA_034641835.2 Pinus albicaulis | reverse complement strand
ATTAGAAGATAGAAGAAAAGTGGAAAAAGTGTTGAGGAGCTTATCCTCAAGGTTTGATGTGATAGTCACAACCATTGAAGGGACAAAGGATCTCTCAAATTTTATAGTTGATGAGCTTCATGCATTATTGATGACACATGAAAAAATATTGGGTAGAATAGAAAACTCATCTTTGGAGCATGCCTTCAAGAACCAAATGTCCTTTAAAAGAGGAAGAGGCCAGTGTGGATGAAACTACAGAGGAAAAGGAAGTGGCAGAAGCCAAAACAGAGGAGAAAGAAACAACCCTGCAAATGCTAATGGAAAGGGTAGAAATCAATGATCCAGGTGGATATCTGTGGCCACCCACCTAGTCCAATTGGACCCACACCATCAATTCTTGCAACTTTTCACATTCAGCATCACTTACTATTTTTAGCAGGTTTTCAAGTCCTGCACTCCCGGAGCCATTTTGCGGCCTTAATGATCCTCGTGGATATTGGTGGCCACCTACCTATTCCATTTGAACCCCCACCATCAGTTCGTTCAGTTTTTAAGTTGCATCACAACTTACTAATTTTAGCATTTTTTCGGGTCCTGAACTTCTGGAGCCATTTTGAGGCCCTAAACGACGTTTTTTGGGAAAACCAGGAGTAACATTGGTTTTTTGCTCACATTGAAAGTTGTAATTCTTGGATATATATTTCTAATGAGCTATTTAGCACATCAAACGAAGATAGGATGCCAAATTTACACCCCTGAGAAGTTGAAACACTAATTTACCCAAATGGGACCCACAGTTTTGGCGCTTCATCTCCTAGAGTTAGGTTTTTGGATGTTTCAGTTTTTCCATTGTATCTCAATAATAAACACGTCCTTGAGCCCCATTGTAACATAGTTTAGAGGCCTGTAGCCACCACATTTCTTTTCAGAGATAGCTACCAGCGCTCTAGATAGTTTATTTCCATTCTGTCTGTAAGCATATTTTTGTTATTTGATATTAATAAAATGACACATTATTTCTGCTACATCTATATGTTTATGGTTATTTATGTATTCTATTGCATTCCTGCATAAATCCGAATTAGTGGTATCAAAGCAGTCCACTCTTTCTTTGTTTTTCTTTGTATGTCCCCAACGCGGTCAAGGTATAAGGAGTTAGGGCTTGATTTGGTTGAACCCTTGCAAGATCAACTTCGCAAACCCCAACGACCTCCCATGGTAGAAGAAAAGAAAGATGAGGGAGCAGGAGATACTATCAAAATATTGCTCGGGGAGGCCCTCGAGAAACAGAGGAACGTGATGATGGATAACTTTTCTCAGATCCTTCAACGACTGCCCACCTATGGCGCATCCGCATCCAAGAGCCATTCTGGAGGCACCACTCCCTTCAAGGTATAGGTAAACTTTGATATTCCTGTATTTTAAGGCCAAATAGATGCAGACGTCATAGATAGATGGTTACATTCGCTGGAAGGGTATTTCTCGATCCATGATTTCTTTGACCAAGAAAAGATTATTTTTGCACTCCTCAAAGCCCCCCCCATGTCAAAGATTGGTGGGAAACCTACCGTGAGCAAGAGGACGAAGGGGAACCCTCTTTGTTCTCGGCCACACCGACTTGGAATTCATTCTGAGACAGCATAAATGAATAATATTACCTCGTGGGGAGCTATGAGGACAAATACATCCAATGGACCATGCCGCGACAACAAAGGGATGAAGATGTCCAAGAACTGATGAATCTATTCCATACCCTGCGCATAAAGTTAGGTATTAAAGATTCAGAGAGACATTTGGTGCTCAAGTACCGCGGCTGTCTACATAAACACATTCAAGAGGAAATGGAGTTCCTTGACATTACATTGCTTAGCACGGCATATCACTATGCCAGCAAGATCGAGCAGAAATTTAAGCAAAAAAAGTGAGACTTTGGATCTACGAATCCGAAAGGTGCCCCTGAACCAAAGAACAAGGGGCAAGGCCAAAGTGGTGCTACTCAGAACAACACCACAAATCAAAATAAGGACACAAGGAAGTGGTGTGAATTTCATAACAGCCCCACTCATAGCACAAACGAGTGTCGGGCCAAACAGTCATTGGTGGCCAAACTAAAGGCACCTGAATCAGATGCATTTTCTGATCCTGAGTTAGAGCTAGACAAAGGCAATGACAAAGTGAAGTAGATCATTGATGTGGATCCCAGTGCCATTTTTGCCACCACCAAGATCCAGAGGGAGGACCCAAAGGATCCAGAGGAGGGGGGGTACCTCTTCCATTCGCAAATATGGGTGAAGGGTTCTCCGTTGCAATTTCTTGTCGATAGCGGAAGCCAAAAGAACCTCGTTTCAGCAGATGTCGTGAAGCAGCTTGACCTATCGACCATAGCACACCCGCAGACATATACCATATGGTGGCTTCACCCAGGGAGACATATCCGCATCCGCCAACAGTGTCGCCTTTCGTACAACATCAAGCCATTCACGAATGAGGTATTATGTGATGTTGCTCCTCTTGATGTAGCTGATGTATTATTGGGCCAACCATACTTGTGGAGGAAACATGTTTTGTATGAGTCTAGGCCTAGTGTTGTTATTATTACTTCTGGAAATAACTTGTACAGGATACCAGAGGTAGTACTACATCCTATCATCTCTTTCACTATTGCAAAACAATGCAGTAAGATTGTTTCCCAAACGAGGAAATTAATTTTCCTTACAACTTGCTCGCAAGGAAAAAATAATATTGTGACCACAACCTCAAAATAGGGCTCCCCTGCACGGCTGCAACAGATTAACAAATTCATGGAGGAATACAAGGACATTTTCTCCTTACTCACAGAGGTTCCTCTACATTGTCAGGACAAGCACTCCATTGAACTAACCCATAATGCACCGTCGCTTGATGTTGCCATACCTCCTGCAAATACACATACAAAATCCACAAAGGTACTATTTGAGGCTGATAAAGAAACCAAATTTACTAAATGCATCCAACATGTCTACCCACAAGTCGATGACATATTTAACAAATCTAATACCCAGTTCAACAGAATTTGCTTCATCTCGGGAAGGATCTCAATGCAATGGGGACCATTGCTTCCTAAGGAGGGAGGAATGATCCAGGTGGATATCGGTGTCCACCCACCTAATCCATTTGGACCCACACCATCAATTCTTACAACTTTTCACATTCAGCACCACTTACTATTTTTAGCAGGTTTTCGGGCCCTGCACTCCCGGAACCGTTTTGGGGCCTTAATGATCCAGGTGGATATTGCTGGCCACCCACCTATTCCATTTGAACCCCCACCGTCAGTTCATTCAGTTTTCAAGTTGCAGCACAACTTACTATTTTTAGCAGTTTTTTGGGTCCTGAACATCCGGAGCCATTTTGAGGCCCTAAACAACATTTTTTGGGAAAATCGGGAGCAACATGGGTTCATGAACCAATGTTATTCACATCGAAAGTTGTACTCCTCAGATATATCTTTATAACTGTTGGGCCGTGAATACAACCACTTTGTAACACTTATTTCATCCATTTTTACTCTTCTCTATTATATCATTTGTTATAATTTATCATTTAAATCCATTTTATAAATGATTTATATTTACTAAACGCATCCAACATGTCCACCCGCAGGTCCATGACATCTTCAACACATCTAATACTCAGTTCAACAGAATTTGCCTCATCTCATGGAGGATCTCAACGCAATGGGGACCATTGCTTCCCAAGGAGGGAGGAATGATCCAGGTGGATATCGGTGGCCACCCACCTATTCCATTTGGACCAGCACCATCAATTCTTGCAGATTTTCACATTCAGCACAACTTACTATTTTTAGCAGGTTTTCGGGTCCTCCACTCTCGGAGCCGTTTTGGGGGCTTAATGATCCAGGTGGATATTGGTGGCCACCCACCTATTCCATTTGAACCCCCATCTTTAGTTCTTTCAATTTTCAAGTTGCAACAAAACTTACTATTTTTAGAAGTTTTTCGGGTCCTGAACTTCCGGAGCCGTTTTGAGGCCCTAAACGACATTTTTTGGGAAAACGGAGAGCAACATGGGTCCATGGACCGATGTTGCTCGTTCAAAAATTGAATTCCTCGGATAGATCTTCTGTCTGCCTCGGGCACCGGAAAGCCTTGAGAGGGATATACGAAAACCAATCACCCAAGCAGTTTACCCTATAGTAGTTGTGGAAGTCTCGAAGTAGAAACACTTCCATCTTTATAGATGTGAGTGGTAGGCTTCCTTGTCGCCATAATTTTACATTCAATTTTTCTTGCTAGCCTGAATGCTTTCTCTAATGAATCAAGTTCCCAAAACCGAACCTCGTGTTTGATGTTATCCTTTAAAGTCCCTATGAAGACATCAATCCTATGTTCCTCTATAATATCAATTACCCTTATATTCAATTTTTGGAATTCCACCACGTGCTCCACCACTTAACCCTTTTGTTTGAGATTTATCAATTGGCTAAAAAGGTGTTGCTCTTTGTATCCTCATAATGTGATATCATTTCCTCCATAAAAATTGACCAAATGACAATTTTTTTATGGGATCAAATCCATCGATACCATACAAATGTATTTTGTTCTAAATATAAAGTTTCAATGCGTACCCTTTGTGTGTTTTGCACATTATTGAGATCAAAATATTACTCCATCTATAGTATCGATTTTACGGGATCCTTGCCATCAAACTTCCTCATATCGATATTTGGAATAGGTGGGTCTTCCATCCAACATTAGAGTTTATGAAATCACGATTAACATTTATTTTGTTCTCATCATGAGTTTCCTCTACTATCTTTTCTCCATTCGGAAAAATTTCTTGTATCAACTTTGTCAAACCTTCCATGTCTTCTTTTGGATCATTCTTCATGTTTTCCATTTTTTCATCAATCTTAGCTTCCGTGTCATCCATATTAGCTTCCATGCCATCCATATTACCTTCCACGCATTTCTTCAAACCATCCATCATAGCTTCCACACATTTCTTCAAAATTTCCATTTCAATTTTTGTTTCTCTTTGCGAGAGCGAAATTTGGTGCATTTGCTCTTGTAATTTTGATATCTCATGTTGCACTTCTTCATCTTCATGAGTCATAGTAGAGCCTTCCGAAGGCTTAATGGGTGTTGAATTATTTTTAGGGGGAATTTTAGAACCCAACACCAATATCTATTATACAATATGCCCTTGGAATCAATTCAAACTGATTCTTCAAACAAGACTTATGGAATTCAGAAAAAAAAAATACACACCTTTTTATTTCTTTTGAGGAGCTCGATATTGAAACTGAATTATCTCAATGCTTTAGGATCTTCAATAACTAAAAATTTTTCATGTAGTAGCCCTCTGAATCTTCTTTTGAATGGCATAAGTTTGACCTGCTTTGGATTCTTCAAGGAAAATTTATGCCGAATCTCCCAAAATGACCTAATTATGGATTGGTTCAGTAGAGAAAAATTGTACGTTGTTCCACGTGCCACTGTTTCCTCCTTCAGATGTCACATTGATACATAGGAAACTAAAGTATATGTACTTGCGACCACCTTTTACATAATTCCAATCCGATGCTTAGAGAGAGAGAGAGTTATGATGATTTTCCCACGGCCACCTCTTTGAGATGAAATTCAGGAGCATGAAAAAACCATAACTTCCAAGATCTAAAATTTTTACACGACGTTCCTCAGGATTTCGGGTTCGCTTTGTAAAAATTTCAGCTTCTGAACCTTCGTAGAAAAAAATTTATAGCTAAAATTCCACAATAACCTGTTTAGGTGAAATTTGGGAGCCTAAAAAAACCCTAACTTCCACAAATCATATCTCCAAAAATATTGCAAATCAAGATCTGAAATTTTTACACGAAGTTCCTTAGGGTTTCAGCTTCGCTCTGTAAATATTTCAGCTTCTGAACCTTTGTACAAAAAACGTTATAGTGAAAATTCCATGATGACTTGTTTGGAGCAGCGAAACCCTAGAATCCAAATCTATGATACCAAATGTTATGAAACCATCTCCAAAAATAGAAGAAAAGAGAGATAAATGCATTAGAATTCAGCCATTTTGAGGGGAAACGTCCTTTATATTACATAAATGAATAATTCTTGGAAGATACAAATGAAAAAACCCCCTTCTATATATAGGAGTCCATGGGGTCACAATATAATCCTATCCGACCTAACAATAATAATGTAAGGGAACAATAATAACAATATTGGGGTTACAGGGGTACAACAATAATAAGAAGAGGGCTACACTAATAACAATAAGGTACTAAACTAGTAATATAGGACCTAACACAGAAGATGAACAGTCAAGATCGAATCACAGGATTACTATGGAAGATGGGCAGTTGTGAAGCATATCGCATTCATTCATGAAAAGTTTCATTGCATATTGCGCTCGGCCATAATTTTTTCATCGGATATCACATTCTCTGAAAGGAGCCTTGAGGATGTAACAAGGAGTCATGCGTTAACTTATTCTCCGATTTGCAATGAACGAGATTGCGATGAGCCAATATTGTGATGAGTTGAGCTTTGCGATGTCATATTTGTGAAGGGGTATTGAGAAGAGAATCTGCAATCTACAAAGATTTAAATGCATTAAGCTATGTATTAATACAATACTTTGTGTTTATGTGATGATAATCTGAAATGAACGGTAAGTGTGGGTTAGCGCTAAATGCATCTTAACCCCACTTAACTACATTATTATCGATAATTAATCGCATACTTATCTTGGAGGAAGAGATGGCGGACCCTCCTAATGTGGAGTAGCTCCAAATTTAGTGGAGTCAACTAGTGGACTTCCAGATTTAGTGGAGGAAAACTAGGGAAAATTGGTTTTTCCATAACTGAGGAAATATTTGACCAAATTAGGTGCAGGAAGAGACATTATTATCATATTTTGATGTTTTGGAGCCATTGGAATATTTTGCAGAGCTAGAAGAGGTCATGTACAAATTTTTATGTTAACTTGGAGATTTTTTAAGCTTAGGGCCATCAGGAAGGAAGGTCATGCCTAGAACATCTAGTAACCAAATTGTGTAAAAAAATAGTCGTTTCTAATATATTTCAATGTTAACTCATTGGAACAGAGGCCCAAGCTATGGAGTTGGAAAAAGGAGATGTAGCCTAGGAGAGGTGAAATCCTTCATCAAAACTCTATTTTATTGTATCAGTTTGTGTGGTTTGTTATCATTTATCTTGTTGTTGTACAACACTTTAAATACATGTTGTATTCTTTCAAAAACACTCATAAAATTTAGTTTTAATTACCTCTTTAACACACATAAGCAACAAGGGAACCTGTACATCAAGCATAATATCAGTAAATAAGTTTTATATCTGAAATTGAAATTATCACAACAATAACTAACATTTAATTTCAGATTAAATTGGTATCAGAGCAAAGTTTAAAGGCAATGTTATTTTCTTGATAGTTTCTTGAAGTTTTGTGCAAGTTTAATGGTTGCAATTTTGTGATGTTGACAAGGTTAAAGTTGCAGAAAGGTGAAGGGAAGTTTTTGGTTGCAAGTCCTGAGATTAGGACCAGAAGAAGGAAAGTTGAAAGAGCATCATCCTCACCCAAAATTCCACTCATAGTTGCACTTGAAGAACCTCAAGTTTTTTCTCAAGAAGCTGAGACTGAAGAGGTGAAATTTGTACAAGACACTGAGTTGATTAAAGAGGTACAAGCATCAAGAGTTGAGCTTGAATCCTTAGCCATTATGTTAGGTGTTGGAGAGACTCATGGACATTCAAAAGAGGAGGATGTCAAGAGAGACTTAAAGGACATTCAGAGAATGGTTAAAATCATGTTTGATGCATTCACTGCAGAAAGAGCAAGAGGAGTTTCTAATCCTCCATATGGAGAAGGATCTTCACATGGTAAGAAGGATTAAGAGAAGAGTTCAAAGGGCAGTGGAGGAAAGCCACCTCCATATCCACCATATTAATCATCCTAATCATCACCATCTACATCATCTTCCACTTCCACTACAAAGACCACTCACACTCACTCAAAAGCCACAAAAGGAAAGACTCCATTACTCAAATTGGACATTAAGTTTGAACTACCAATGTACAATGGTGAGGTAAATGTAGAGAGGCTTGATAATTGGATACATCAATTAGTGTATTGCATAATTCAGAACCTTCATGAAGATGACATAAAGATCCAGTTGGCTTCATTAAGGCTAGAAGAAGCTTCACTACTTTGGTGGGAAGCAAAGACTCAAGAGGAAATGTGAATCCATGGTAAGATATCCATTTCTTGGGTTGAGTTTATTTCTTCCATTAAAATATAGTTTTATCCATTAGCCTACACACAAAAAGCTATTATGATTTGGAAAAATTTTAAGTAGATCAAGGGTCAAACAGTTCAAGAATATACCCAAGAGTTTAGAATGAGAGCTTTGTTGTTAGGAGTATATTTGAATTCCCAAGATACACTCTTGAAATACATTGGGGGTTTATATTCCTATTTGAAGAATACTATTCTTATGTTTAACCCAAGAAATTTAGATGAAGTTTGTGTACAAGCCACACACTTTGAGGCAAGGGGAAAACAAAACATAGATGAGAAAGGAGAAAGTGAAGGTAAAGGAAAAGGAATTTTTTATGGAAGAGGAAAATGAAATAGCTCTGTAAAAAGAGAGAAGGAAAAACTCACATGCAAAAATTGTTCAAAGACTGGCCATGATGAATACCATTGTTGGCAACTTCATCCAGAATTGAAACCAAATATACTGAAAGACAAAGAGAAAGGTAAAATTGTTGCTATAGCTAAACATGACTTAGGGTCAGATTCAGGAGATGAGACACAGATTACAGCCATGGGTTTTTTATGGTAAACATGTTGCAAGCACTAGTTCTTCAAACTGTTCAAATTTCATTCATGATGAAGATATAGGAATAGAAATTTTCCATATTAGAGTTATCTCTAAACATACCAAGATTGATACATTTTTTGATAGTAGGTCACAAGCTAACTTGATTTTTGAATATTTGGTTAAGCAACTAGGCCTTGAAACTGTTAGACACCCAAGACCATATCCTTTGGGTTGGATTTGCAAGAATGCAAACTTGTAAGTTACAAGGAAGTTCATACTAATATTCAACATCAACTCAAACATTGTTGATGAATTTGAGCTTGATGTGGTGCCTGTTAGTCATCAGTAATTTTTTCTTCTCATGGATGACTAATATACTTATCCTAGATTTCTAGAAACAAAGTTCATGAACATTGTGAGTTCTAGAAATCTCATTGCCTTCATTATCCTTAGGATAAATTTTCACTAGTTTATCATCCGTTCATGTCAAGGTCGGCCTGCTACTCCCAAAAGACCCATCATGGGCCCATGTTATTAATTTTCACCATGTATGGTCACCTTTGGCCTCAAGCCCACTGTTCTTGTGTTGCCAAACCCCTTCACTGCTACCTAAGGTCACCAACCAATCAACTCTCTTATGTCTCCCAAATGCCTCAAGCATTGGTGATCTCAAAAATATTTCTATAGGCTCTTTAGATAAATCAAGTACCTTAGATTTTGGGTCTTCAATACATCAGTTTTTCCAAAACTCTGTTTTACACCTAATAATCCCAAGTCAAGTTTTCAAGCAGAGACCAAGTCCAAAGAGCCTCCCACTAGGTCATTTAGGGTTTCATAGGTTGCAGGGTTGTTTTGATGATCTAAGTCACTATTTTTCATATACCAAAAAGTTAAAATCAAAGAGGAGGAAGATCAGCAAGTGGTTGTCCAAAGGAGATCAGAAAATCTTCCAAGGAAGGCCTCTTTGGCCAAGCACAAAGTCTGCAAAGGAAAACTACCTATTTTTACATTTCTGAAAGAGGTGTCAAGGTTTCTATCATTAGAGAACTAGGTAAGGTAATAGGCCAACTCATCACTAAAGACACCTACAGCAAAGGAAAGGAAACATGCCTATTTTGAGAGAAAACTAGGGTTTTTACGGGAAAATTTCTTGGTTTCATGACCTCCATGGATTAATCATCAACAAGGCTTATATCCTGGTTCTCTTACACCTCCTCATATTTTTAATATACCTTCATAAACACTTCCCATCACTCCTATCCCTCAAAATCATCATTTTTCTACAAAACCTAGTCTATTGCCACAATTTGACACTTTTTGAGACTAGGCCTGTGTTTTGACCTTTTGGACCCCTTCCCCTCACTAAATTCTTGAAATTCCACTTTCCCCTACTCCCTAACATCTATCCCTATCCCCAAAAATTTCCCCAAGAACTTAGACAACCCTTAACCCTTTCATTCCCCTCCCTCTCCAAGGCGGTCCTAAATCCCCTACACCAAACCCTAATTTCCTCTTCCAACTAAGCTAGGGTTTGATATGAAAAGGAGGCAAAAGAGAAAATGATTAATTTTATAGATCATGTCAGCAATAATAATTCTATACCAGCTCACAAAAATCATGCCTCCATCATTTTCCAAGAATTCATTCCAAGAGACAAGCCATGTGTCACACCTAGGGCTAGTTTTGCTTCAAACTGTGTTTATGACCAAAAATAGATGAATTTGGAAAACGTGAGAGTGTTTTTTTTCCATAATATGGCCAAGAAGAAAAACCTCCTTCCATTTTTACACAGGTATCATGGTTTGGGAGCAATGTCAAAAATATAGGTGTCACGGGAGAATTTTTGCATTGCTGGAGTGACCTTGGGAAAATCAAGTTTTCTCACAGTTGGAGTGTCAAAATTACTTTCTTGATGAATAAAATGACAACTATAATTGAAGATATTTCAAATGAGCTATCATGAGCTCAATTTGGAATTTAGGAAGGCATCCAACTATGATCTGCACCAGCACTCTGCATTTTTGCACCATCATTCAGGAAGTTTTGACCAGTATTGGGAAAATTAAATTTTGACTGAGAATATCAACTCCAATCATGGAAAAAATGGTGTATTTGGAAATCAAACAAGTAAATCTTTTCAACTAGCTATCACAGGCCCAAATCCGACATCCGGAAGGTCATCAACCCTTGGCTTCAATTTGACCCATTTTTCTGCTGAAGTGGCTCTGCACAAATAAGACCATGGCGCAGCGCAAATTGGTTTTTTCACAGTGCATTTTTCACTGCACTGTGAAAATTGGAGGGTGGAACTACAAAAATAGTTGGCGCTACGCAAAATGTAGAATTTCCTCCATACTTACAAGAAAACCTGCCCAAAATCTCAAAGACACCTCCAAGTCACCTCCAAATCCTGCAGAAGAGTAAAAAGTGGTAGGTGGCCTATTTCTTTCCTCGTCAAGTATTTTTTCTTTAAACCCTAATTTGAGCAAAGCCTAGGTCTTCAATGAAAAATAAACCTTTGTTTTTTGGCCTCCTTGAAAAAAAATGTCACTTGAGGGAAAGTGAATTAGGGTGGTTGCATCTCATATAAAAAAACCTTCATCAAACCTCAAAGGCACCCACCCATGTACCCCACCGCCACACCACTCATTTGTGAAGCGCTGACCACCATTTTCATTTGGCCCCTCCAAACCCTATTTTTTCCATCAACCCTAATCACCATGTCAAGGGAAAAATATATGGAAATAGAGGAGGGTGATAATGATGAACAAAGTGAAAAGTGAAGCAAGTGTAGAGGTTATGATAAATTTGAAGGCCAAAGTGACAGCATAGAAGGAAGTGAAGAAAATGATGATGATTATGGTACTAAAAGTAAAAAAAGTAGTGATCAAACAAAGCATGTGATCACTAAAGAGTATCATGATAAAGTTAAGGGAGATGATGACAACACTAAAGGTCATGGCCATGATGAAGACACCACTAAAAGCTCCATCACTCCTCTTACATGCACATATCAAACAGGGTCAAGGCAAGTGTTTGATGCCTCCAAAAGGCAAGGGGCCTTGTCATCTAAATCAGCTCAAATACTTGACAATGGTAATGAAAATATGGTCAAAGGTAAGAAAGGTAATAGAGATAAGAAAACTACACAACAACCCAAATGCATTGACCTAGACAGTGACAATGAAGATAAGGAGATGGCCACTAGGTTGCTACTTCAAACCAAATATGCACAAATCAAGGAGTGGGAGAAGGATTTTGAAAGAGCCCAAGACATCATTCAATATTATAAGAATGAGCATAAGTACTTCAATAATATCAAGAGATGCCTTGCTCTCCAAAAGAAGATAACCAAGCATTACACAAGGAAGAGCAGGTTTGCTAGTGCCAAACTCAAAGAGGCTCTCCTTGAGGTAAAAAAATAAAAAGGGAAAATGAGAATAACATCATTGTAATTTTGGTTGAGGCTTCTCATAAATTTTCTAAAAACATGTAAGGAAGGTCTCCACCAATTTTCAAGGATTTTGGAGAAGATTTTGTTTTTTGAGAATTTTTGGCCTACTTTGCGAGGAATCCTTTGGAGGAAAACTTGAATTTTTTTAATTTTGCATGACCTTCACATCATCCACACAAAATTTTAGAGGATTTGGAGCTGTTTTGACCCCTCAAAAGGTCAAACAACACCTCAAAAAACACCTTTCTGCCCCTGTTTTAGGCCTGGCGCTATGAAAATGACAGACTGGAGATTTTTTCATTTTTTAGAGGGATGAAGGGATTGGATCAGGAAACCACAAGAATTTTTGGAAAGTAGACTCTTCAATCTTTCCAACGAGCCATCACGGAGCCAAATCCGACATCGAGAAGTGGTCCAAAATCTAGTTGCAAAACAACCTATTTTCTGCAAAAATGGTGCTGCGCAAATAGACTGACTTAGGCCAAAAAGTCAACCAAAGACACTGATTAATGGAAAAATAGTTTTTTAATATTTTATTGGAAAAATCACTCCAGATTTCATTGAGGATTTATGTTTTGATTTTTTTCATTTATTATCTTATCTATTATGTGTCTTGGGCCTTGCATGGTCATTAAGCACATTTATGACATTTATGACAAAATTAGGGTTTCTAGAAGCCTCTTATGGTTTCCACCTCCTCATTTGCTCCATAAATAGAGTATGAGGCTCTTATGTATTTGGTTGGATTTTGATGACTTATGCTGAAGGAAATACATAGTCTCTTGGATTTTTTTATAGAAATTTGATGTCTTGGAGCTCATGCATGCCCTGGTTTGCTTGTTGATGGAGGAGGACTGTTTGCAAGATCCATAAGGCTGGTTGATGGTGATGTGTTTCTTTTTTTTTCATTTTTTCTAGTTTTTTCATTATGTTTCCATTTTTCTCTGTTGCAGTAGGACAAATAATTTAGACTAAGACATGTTTTCTGATGGCACCTTAGGTCTGTTTTTTCTTCACTGCCTTATTGTTTTCTTCTGCTAGGATATGTTAGAGAATTCATATTTTGCTCTCTAAGGATTTCCCAAGCTTGTCTATTTCTTGAATTGGTTAGATTAGTTGGTATCAAGCATGATTTATGGCTAGCCCTGCATATTTTTTGCCACTAAAAACTCTGTTCTTGGAGTCATCTCTTCAAAGCACCATTACCTAGGTTTGTCAAAGAAGTCTATTTCAATCATGTTTTTTGAATTTGCTTAGCTAATTGTTTTAAAGGATCTTCATAGCTATAATCTTGGATTTTCAAGGTTTCTCTCCTTCTATGATTGTAGTTATTTGTGCATCTTTAATGTTTTCTGCTCTCGATAATGAAATCTATGAAAGTTAAATAAGTTTCTTACCTTTCTATAATTTCATTTGAATGTTCGTCTTGGATAATCATCTATGTTCAGTTTGAAATCAAAAGGATTAGGTTTCACTTATGCTTTTGATTCTCTTTCCATGCTTATGATTTTCTAACTCTCTTAGTCTAAAAAGTTATTAAGGATTCAGTTCTACCCTTTATTAGCTTATTGTTCCCAAGCTTAATGTTCACCTCATGACCCTTCACAACATTAAAAGATCCACCAACCAAGTCAAAATTTCCCTGCAAATTCCCTTGAAACCATTGATGAACTTATCATGACCTTGTTAGACTCCATTGCCCAATGACTTAAAAATATTCCATGTTTTATATCTAAATCCATCTGAGCATCATACCCAACCAAAAACAATCAAAATACCCTGCACTTAACATCTGGCCTAAAATCAACCCTAATCAACAAACAAGTTCATATATTTACACCTACTAGAGATATCCCTCTCTGAATCTAGGAAGGCTAGGTCCTTGGATTCCAAAGCTTGGTTTGATGTTACCCTGTCCATTTTTATCTCAATCAATCTAGCAAATTACGGGAAGCTAATAGTGTCGGTTGAAATATCTGGTATTGTATGGGAATTCCTTATCTGTATGATAGGAAAGCTATATTTCATCACCATGAGAACAAGTATCACTTGTTTAGGATGGTATTGAGTACATAATTAGAGCACATAAGAAGAAGATATTTTTGTCTCTTATGCATGCACGTGAAATGAAGAGGATAGTGAACGCAAGTCATAACTTGACATTTTTGATGATCAAGCAAAGAGATGTATTGAATCACACTATTCATAAAGATGCTTATGCTTGTAATGAGTTGTTTCAGGATGTTAACATGTTGCATTTGAAAGAAGATGAAAAACATTTTCAGAAGTCAAAATTGGTGTTGAGTGGTGTTGGAAACAAGGTGCCAGTGCAATCGGGTGCAAAGGTCAAAGAGAAAGTGAAGAAACATCTTGGAAAAGAAGGTATGGGTTCCACAAATGCTGGTTTATGGTTTCTAAAAGGTGACAGTGTGCAAGGTTAGAAATTTTCTAAGTTTCCTTTGATTTTTTACCAAGGTAGAAACAAGATGGTTTCTACAAGAATAGATTATTGTTCTGCAAATTCAGAAATATTACAGCATGATGGTGTCAATGAAAGAAAGAGAAGGTCGCAAGAATCAAGGAAAATTTTGACTTTTTGTGAAAAGCTCCAAATGATGAAATTGGGAAAATTTCAGTGGATAGATACTGGAAGGGTGAAGGAACAGTACCCCCATCCACATAATTAGTAATCAAGAGATATTTTGTGGTCCAAAAGGCTTCTAGTGGGGAGGAATGATCAGAGGCTCAGTGTTTTAACTCAAAAATGAAAGTTCTCGGAATTGAATAAAACTAGAATGACATTGATCGGCTCATCGCAAAGAATCCAACGAAACTTGTTTCATTGAAAATCGAGTTCGAATGAAGGAGTTATGGTCTGTTGATCGACGTTAAGAACAGAGAAATTTTTATTATTAAAAGTTTATAGAACAGGTATAGGTTGATGACATGGCAACCCTATCAGCATTTAGTAATCTTCTTCATTTTTTTAGTCCAATGGGATTGTGACAAGTGTCACTCTGGGATTCACCAATGTTTCTTGGGGAAGTTGATTTTTTATCCTATTTCCTAAGTTTTGATTTATTACTATGGTGGATTATTTTATTGGTGAAATTTATAGGCCAGTGGGGAAGGGTCACATGGTGCAGCCGAGAGCCAAAAAAATCCAGCGTATAATCTTCAGTTGGAAGGCACATGCATTACATATTGGAAGATCAAAGTTGGTCGCATATTTATTTAAAACAAAGGTTAGGACTGATGGCTGAAACCATAGTCGAATGACAATACAACATATATCCGCGACATATTTCATTAACCCAAAGTATTAAACCTTGGTCCAAAGCATCAGCGATTTCAACCATCTCGCATCGGTGGTTTAGAAGCAGAATGTTTGCCATCAAACATGGACTGTGCTACGACATGCGGAAAATGATCTGGATATATTGTGGATAGGAGGAAAACAAGTGTATTTTTCTAAAGGCAACAACCACGATTTCTTCCAAAAATTCCATATATTTCTGAATAAGAGCAATGGACGGCTGATATTGTATCACAGAAATGAAGCGGAAGTTGAATGGTCAAGATTGAATCGTAGGATTACTGTGGAAGATGGATGGTTGTGAAGCATATTGCATTTAGTCATGAAAAGTTTCATCGCATATCGCACTCGGACATAAATATTTCATCGCATATCACATTTGGTGAAATGAGCCTTGGAAATGTGACAAGGAGTCATGTGTTTACTTGTTCTGCGATTTGCGATGAGTGAGGTTGCGATGAGCCAATATTGAGATGGGCCGAGATTGCAATGAGCTGAAATTTTTGATGTCATACTTGCAAATGATTACTGTGAAGAGAATATGTGATTTGTGAAAGTTATTGTGATGTGATCTATAGAGATTTAAATGCATTAATTCATGTATTAATATAATACTTTGTGGTTATGTGATGTTAATTTGAAATCAACGGTAAGTCCGGGTTAGCACTAAATGTTCCTTAACCCCTCTTAACTACATGCTTATCAATAATTAATCGCATACTTATCTTGGTGGAAGATATGGTGGGACCGAAAAATGCAAAGTAGCTCCACATTTAGTGGATTCAACTAGTGGACTTCCAGATTTAATAGAGGAAAACTAGGGAAAATTGGTTTTTCCATAACTGAGGAAATATTCGACCAAATTGGGTGCAATAAGAGTCATTATTAGCATATTTTGATGTTTTGAAGAAATTTTAATAGGTTGTAGAGGAAAAAAAGGTCATCTATATAGGTTTTTGTTAACTTGGGGATTTTTGAAGCCTAGGGCCACCAGGAAGGAAGGTCATGTCCAGAGCATCTGGTAACCAAATTGAGTAATAAAATGATCATTTCTGATATATTTAAATGTTTTAAACTCATTGGAATAGGTTCCAAACTAATTTGATTCATGTAACAGAATTTTGAGCAAATTTGATCTAATACAGAGGCCCAAGCTATGGAGCTGGACCAAGGAGATGTAGCCCAGGAGGGGTGAAGTCCTTCATAAAAACTTTGTTTTATTGTATGATTTTGTGCGTTTTTTTGTAATTTATGTTATTGTTGTTTAGCACTTCAAATTAATTCTTTATGCTTTCAAAAACACTCATAAAATTCAGTTTTAATTACCTCTTTGACACACATAAGCAACAAGGGAACCTAGACATCAAGCATAAGATCAGTAAATAAGTTTTATATCTGAATTTGAAATTAGCACAACAATAACTAACATTCAGTTTCATATACTTGAAGCCTATATCTTCTAAATAATAGATAGAGAGAAGATTCTTGTTTAAATCTTGTATAAGAAATACATATTTTATTGAAATGGAATTACCTAAATTAATTTGTTAGGATATTTCTCCTACTCATTTTACTGCATGATTTGAATCATCTCCAAATTCCACTTGAAGGTATGAAATCCTTTTTGTGAAATTTGTAAGAAAATTTTGAAACCCAGTCATGTAGAAAATCCAAAAAATTATGATCTGTTAATATGAGCAATCTGAAATAAAATTTCTTCTCACATAAACACAAATTTTCTCTACTAGATGCAGTAGAATAGGAACATAAATAAAAGCACAGTCACACAATTCAAAAACACATACTTTTCCAGGGAACCCAACTGGGAAAATCCTTTGTTTGTTTTATAATTTTATTGATAGAGAAACTAAGTAATTTATCTCTTCAAAAACACAACTATTTCAATCTGAAAGACAAAATTGTCTTTCATTATTGTTCTAAGCTTGAAACCCTTGCAATATTATCGATCTCTACTACCCTCTATCAACATATGCACAAGCTTCTCTTTCAAAATCTTCCTCTCATAACCTCCATGCACAAACCCATGCTTCTATTTCTTGGTGCCACCAACTAGTGCTCACCAAAACAATGATTAAAATTATTCCTTCGTTCCTCCTTTTAAAGGAAATTAAAATGGTTAAAATTAGTGATTTTTCTAACTAAGCAATGATTGTGTGACTGATTGAATTAGCATGATTTAATTTCTCATGAAACTCGTCCTCTTTCAGGTTAACCACTTGAAACTCAATCACTTGTGTTTTTCCTAAATCAACTCACATTATAAATTCAAGAACTCGACTTTCAATTTTAACACATTAGTTAACTACATCCTAACTCATCCTAATTTTTAGGACTCGAGTCATGCACAAGAAGGAACTCATTCTCTCTCCTATGATTATGGCACAAAAAAGGAACCATTTTCTCACTAATATTTTCAAAAATTCATATGCTTGAAGCGTCATTGTCTACTAGCCAAATATCACTTCCTTGAGTGATGGTTCCTATGAGAGTTGAGACAAAGACATACTTTTCATATTTTTTCTCCTTTATTTTTTTCTGAGATGTAGACTCCTCCATATTTTTTTCATTTTCATGATGTTTTATTTTTCCTTTCCCTTGAGAAAACTGGTAAGAAAAATGTCCCAAATTCTTACCGGTGTAACACCTAATATTAGATACATCCTTCTTGTGATTTGGAATTGATATTCTATTTTTATTTGAATAGTTGTTTCTTCCTTCTTTTCCTTTCTTCATGTGAGTAGAAATAACTTGAATTTATTCATCATTGGTCTTTTTTTCCTTAAATATCGATCTTGATTCTTCTTTAACATAATCCTTCCATGGCTTATAAAATTTAGGTAATTTCCTTCTTACACAAATTCCTTGAATGAATGCATCCCAAGAAGAAGGAAACCCATTTAGATTTATATTCACAAGCTCTGCATCATCCAATGAATTTCTAATAGCTACTAGTTGATCCTTGATCTAAGAAATTCTCATGAACTAGATAGAAACTGAATCTAATTTTTTCATCATTAAATTTCGTAGTTGATGACTTATAGTTAGCTTCCTGCTTGTATTCTTGCTTTCATATAATCTTGATAAGGCATCAAACATTTCCTTTGGTGTCTTCAATTTTGATACTTGAGAAATTATTATTGAATCTAAAAAGAACCTCTTAGCCTTGATCACATTATTCTTATGTTTTACCTTGACATCTTCATTTTCTAGTTCTAGGAGGTCTTTCTTAACATAATCCACTGAGAGATCATTCTCTTCTAGGATGAGAAGTATGATATGCTTTCATGATATGAAATTGTCTGCTCCATTTAGCATATATTCTACTCTGAGGTTGGACACCATCTTGTAAATGGAAAATTAAATTAAGAAATGATATGTAAATTCCTTTTGATCCAGTAAAATAAGTTTTATGAATCAGTAACAAATTCTTTATATTGCAGTAATTAAAAAAAATTACCAAGAATTGCTGCACACCATAATTTATGGATTTATTTACATAAAGTTAGATAGAGTAAAAAGTAAATATCTTGTTAAATAAATATTGTAACAACCTAAAAATGTAACGCATATTTTTCCTTGCAATATCTTATTACTATGGTACCATGTTAAATTCTTTCATATATTCAAATATTGGTAATTATTGCCTTATGATCAATAATGTCAGTAACCTTAATTTCATTTTTATGGTCGAGTAAATAATATTATATTGATATATGATATATCAAATATTTATTGATGTCTTAATGTCATTTTTATGATCGAGTAAACAATACTAGATTTATATATGATATATGAGATATTTATTGATGTCTAATTATAATTGAGGGCCTCGATAGATATGCATAGTTTGGGTGTCTTTTCATTAATGTTTTTTCAATAACACATTCCTTTTCTTCTTCTTTTTTTCTCTTCTTATTAATTATTGATTGATTATTTACATTATATAATATAATATAATATATATGTAAGAATATATTGTTATACATAATATAATATATATTATGTATTTTTGTTCAAATGGGAATACCTTACGTTGTTATATAAAACATCAACATTTATTATATGTTAGTGTCAATTTTTGCGTCCTGCCACCAGTGATCAAATAGACTCTTATCATGTCATGTTAGGTCCCATTTTGAAATTTTTTCATTCCACTAGGTCATCATGCAAACATTTGGTCACTGAATGTATATCTAGGTCTGATTTCACTCCTTTCAAAATTTTATTACTTGTTGGATCATTTCACCTCTTTACTGAGTGTACCATCATTCATGAGTTGTCATCATCATTACATTCATTGTCATCATGGTTTCATTCATTCCAGAGTCTCCATTAGGCTTTAGGGTTTCCAAGGTCATCAAACATAATTTCATAAAGTCCAGCAAGTGAAGGAATGACAATAAATAAATTTCATCAGTAAATTTGATTTCAGAGAAAAATGTAATTTTATGTTCCTAATTTTTAACAAGTTCTCAAAGTTCCAAGTAGCTGCAACACTCAAAGTTCCATTAGCAAAATATCAAGGCTCCAAAAAGTCATCAGTGTTCTTAAGCCATCAAAAGATGAACTTCAAAGATAAAATTCAAAATTTAAAGGTAAAAAAACAATGTAAAGTTGATTGTGAGAAAATGAAATGTGGGTCCATGTCCATTTAATGATATTTCTTCAAGTATAAAATGCCCTCAAAGACCAAAAAGTCATTCATTTTCATCCTCAAGCATCGAGCTCTCCACGTTCCCCAAGAAAAAAATCAATTTTTCCTTCACAAAACCAAGTTCCATCTCCTTCGCTACGCTTTTTCCACAGGCATTGCGCTTTTTCCAGCGAGCATGTTGCACTTTTAAAAAGCACAGTGCACTTTTTGCAGGGCTTCGTTGCGCCTTTCCCAAGCTCGTTGTAATTTTTTCAAAGGAGAGCCACAGCCTTAAATCTTGTCTCCAAGGGTTCTAAGCAGCAATTCAGGGTTTCTACACCCATTTGCAAGTAAGTTACATCTTCACAACTCCTCCTTTCATCTCATAGTCATAAGTTTATGGTGCAAACTCTCGTTTACCATCCATTTTATGTTCTAAGTAATTAAACCCTAGTTTTAATATTTATGAGGATAATTTGTTTTTCCTAGACCCCATTTAGCTTCCTCACACTCCAAATCACTCCCCACTACCCTCGCATCCCCTCATTTCCCATTCCCAAGCTATATTCCCTAAAACCCTACCCCTACACTGCGTTTTTCTAGGTAGCTAGACTACCTCCCTATATTTGAATTCTCTACCCCATCCCCCTTATCATTTCAACTCCCTATAAATTCCCTAGGCTTCCCAACTCCCTTACACTCTTCCCCAAATTTTCTGTCACTTATCCCAAGTCCCTAACCCTACAATCCCACTCCCTTTCCCCTCTCCTTCTTCCATAGGGTTTCTAGACAAAACTAAACATAATGGAGGAGGATAGAAACATAATGGAAGAGGAAAGAAACACCACAGAAGAAGAAAAGGAAACATACAATAAAGGAGGAAGAATATTGAGATTAGATCCATCAGACACTATCGAATTGATGGAATCACCCTTACAGTCAAAAGTTTCCATCATGTAGGTTTTTTTGAGTTTTGTGGGATGGTCCAAAGAGTGCGAAGCCACCCTAATTTGACCAGGGTTTTCATCACCAACATACAAAAATACCAAGTGACCATTGCAGGGTGACATTCAACATTTCTACAAACATCATTCTAAAAGAAGCTTGGATACCCAATGTGGGTGAAAAGTGGTTCAAAACAAAATATTTGGATGCCCAGTTGCATGAACCTTACCCCAAAGCACCTTACAAAGACAACATCAATAAAATATTTCCTTTTGGGAAATTTTTTAATAGGTTTTCTCCCATGATGAATATCATCATGAAATATTTCACTTGTGAGGGTAGATTCTCCAGGTTGTACAACTACCACATCAAGTTTCTCATGCATTTCACTAGGGTGAAATTGCTCATCCTTCCCTACTATTTATACAAAATCATTGACAAGATGGCCTACATAGTGTAGAAAAGAGATTATGAGCTTCAAATGAACAACCTCTTCCATCATTCATGTTGGAAATGTTGTCATTGATGGCAAATGAGATGAAAAAGGAGGAGCACCTGAAACATCATTCAAGGAGTAGAAAGGCAGCAGAGAAATCAGAGGAAACAGAGACAAAGAGAGATAGCAAAAGAAAGGCAAAGGAGACAGACAAAGAGTAGAGAGTTGAAGAGCTAGAGAGACAGAGTAGGTTGCAGAAGAGCCACTTGATTTAAAGATCTGGCCAAGACAATCAGTCTTGCAAGTGAATTCATTTGTTCCTGAATGGATGTGTATAGGTTGATTAATTTCTGTGTGGGACAGAAGAATAAATGTCAATTATGGGTTGTCGATGTTGTGGTTGAAAAAATGCATGAGTTGTAGTCATCAATGACATGGCAATGACATAGATTCCACTGTAAAATTTGATATTATAGCCATCGATTGAATAAGGCGCTTGAAGGAAATTACAGGCTCTGTTGTGAAATTATGGGCTGTGAAGTTCTGAATTTTGAATTCCATATAAGAGACCCTATTGTAATGGAGGACTGGCTTAATTTGATGTCTATAATCAGGGATTTATAATTTGGAGGAGCTGTAGTAAACCCAAAAGCAGAATGATGGCACAGTAATCCTGCGAGACAGGCTTATTACACATACTGTATTAAAATAGTGATGGCACAATTTTATGAATTTGAGGAATTATGCGATGAAACATCTTAACCCTGCAAAGATCCTAAATTTTTTTAACCCTGATTGATAAGGAAATCTATTTCAGATGTTCATTTCAGTGTTGGAGAACTAGGAGCAGAGTAATGAATTAAAGTTCTGGCGTTGATTTATTGATGGGTAAATGAATCTATTAAAAAGGAGTAATGGAGTTTCGCACTTCTCTGATGAATAACTGGCAACTGCAACTGAATATTTGGAATCGAGCCTGAATGGCTACCCTCATAATAGATGGAGGATATCTATCATGCGAAGGAGGGACCCCGGGATAGAGTCGGGGATAAGGTCCTGCGTTAAGGAATCATGAATCGAGCGCAGAGGTTTGGTGGTAAACCTATGCGTGAATGGAGCTGTGCATTATGATAGCAGAAGCACCGTGTTGAAGTGTTGACAAAGCCAGGGATAACATATGAGAAGGAGAGACAGAGAATAACCGAAGAACCATATGAAAACGAAGCTAAGAAGACATATTGGGATCGTGAACAAATGAAGGAAGGAACGGAACCTTGAGCACAACTGAACGAAACCACGAGCATTGTGAACAGTGAGAGTGGGTTTCGAACACTCGATGGTTTTCATCGCACCATTTTTGTACGGTAAGCTGTATTTACAATTCGAACGTGATATATGCCAGGAGCTGACACGTGGTCTTAAGTGGTTTGGAGATAACACTCTCATCGCGAGTTAAAATCCCATGCATCTAAGTCACGCGAGATTCGACTGAGGACGTCGGATCATCTGAAGCAGTGCGACGTGCTGTCCGCCGTTGGATGTGGAAGGGTCGTTAGTGCGGGGCCCAGTTCTAATTTATATTTATCGGGACTGTTCAAACTACGATTGCGAGTTTAACCAAGGTATGTCCGATGTGGTTGAGTTGTAATGCTTCCAAAATTGAAGAAGCCGTAATATATATATATATATATATATATATATTGTAAGGCACATATAATGGTTGAATATGAAAATTTGGCACAATATGAATTGTGTGATATATGGGTTAATATATGTGCATTCCAAGCATTGAGTTTGGATTGAACCAGGGTCGAGTTGTAAGATTGAATGTACAAGGTTGACTAGTGAACGTCGAGTCAATGTATGCAAAGGTATTGTGAATTTCCTATATAAGCTCGGACTTTATTGTTATATGGAGAACTGACGAGGGTGATTAGTAGAGCATGGGACCCGTGATCCATAAGGTGATATATGTTCTGCATTAAAATATATATATTTATATGGAGTGCTTTATGGACAAGGGACCAAAGGTATAATACAAATCATATGTATTATATCTTTTGGAGCGAGATCAATAGAACCAAAGTTTTTTTTTCTTTGCTTGGTTTTAAAACAAACAAAGTCTTATATTGTGGGACCCTCACCCAATCGCATCAGAGAAATTTGGCAGCGGAACATATAAACAAAATATTGCAATTGTTATGAAAGTGCGGACCCAATGGGTTTATAAACCATGATTGATATATGTTCGATTTCCTGCATAATAGTGAAACATCGGAATCAAAGCATCGCAACATTGGAACATCGAAAATTTTCAATGGAAGTCGCGATTGAAATTAAACGCAGTCGGAAATATTTGAAAGGTGATAAATCACATTGGAATTTCAACGTAAACATTGTTTCATCGCATTGGCATTTGATCGCAATCGGAAGTAGTCGAGGATTGATACATCACATCGGAAAGCTCGGCGAGTGGGCCCGTAAGGGAATTCAGTGTATTAAAATGATCTCTCAGTATTATATTGCCGGAAGTTACATTAGTTTGATAATATGGGAGTCTATATGTTAAAAACAATTCTTATCATGCCGAGAGTTAAATTGTGATATATGAAAAGCACAGTTACATATGTATGGTAGTTACACTACAACAGTAAGCAGGAAATCAATCAAAGCCGAAAGGGCCAAACATAGTCACAGAAAAGACAAGCACTGTGAACCAAGAGGTTGAATGAGTGAGTTGGATTTTTCATTGTAATTGAATGTAAATGTTTTTAATTTATTTATATTGTTGTGATGCATTGGCAAGTCTCTGGAATAGAACAAATATCCCACTGTAATGTTAAAACTAGCACTTACAGTTATATTTTTTCTGAGTGATCTGGAAAAGAAATGAGAAGGCAGAAGACTATGGGGTATGGCTATTTATTTTCGAATTCTCGAAAGAATACAGACATTCATAATAAAATCTCTATAAATTATATCATCTAGATATGCATAGAGTGGTTAGAGAGTGAGGTAAGAGAATGAAAAAATGAATCAGTAAGGCAAATGAGAAGGACGAGCTGATAGAGAATTTGAGAAGATGCTGAAATGAAGCAGGGCAGATATGAGGACTGATGGACTGTAGAAGAGAAGGTACAGAACAGAGTTGATATCCAAGGTAGATCAGCAAGTTTTTTTTTCTTTTGAAAGAGTAAGGAAGTTGGAGCTTCCCTATCAAGTTGTAGCTTGATAGATGTCAGTTGTAGTTGACTGAGGTTGGAGCCTCCTGTAGGTTGGTGCCTGCAGAAAATTGACGGGAGTTGGAGCTTCCTTGCAAGTTGTAGCTTGCAGAATTGAGGTTGGAGCCTCCTATAGGTTGGTGCCTATATAAAATCAGTGGTGAGAGGGAGTTGGAGCTTGCATTTGCATCACAACAATAATAATATGTGGTTTTCTCCCTTTATGGGTTTCCACTTATATCTGGTGTCTATGTGCATGATTTCTATGTGTTGATATGGTATATCTAGTCTACTAATACTTGCTACTCACATATTAAGACTACTAATACAGTGTCTAATCTGCTTATTAATTTTTTCTCACAAATAAAGATTTCTCACACATTATGTGGATCATGAAATGAAGGTGTTAATAAAGTTTAAAAGTCCATGAATGTGTTAAACTGATTCACCCCCTCCCCCCTCTCAGTTTAACTAAGGGTTCAACAATTCACTCATTAAAATAATGTTCCTTCATCACCTCAAATAGTTGAATATTGCATGGGAGACTCTCATTGAGGCAGATGTCTTCACTACACCACCAAATCATCCTGCTAGACCTATTCCACCATCAGCATCAGTTTTTGACAAGAAAACTTATTTATCTAGAAAGCTATAGTGAAGAAAATCAAAGAGGATAAAGAGATCAAAACCTACCAGAGAGGACATAGGCAAGTGTTTTATCCACAGATTGTGGAAGGGGCCTTTCCTTCTACATCAACAAAATAGGGATATCAAAAGCAATAGGAAGCAGTTGTTCAAGAGAAGGAAGTCCTTCACCATGAGGAAGAGAAAGATTTTTACCTGGTGGAATTTGATGTCCAAGATTATCATGAAGCCTCAAACATTCTCATCAAAGAGAAATATTCCAAAATCAAAGAGTTCTAAGATAACTTGGCAAGAGCACAATTTGTCATCTCTTTCCTTGAGCAAGAAAACAAGCAATTAAAAGATAAACAAGTACTCCTGGAAATGGACTTGTTGAAGGCCAAGAGGAAAGACACCAAAGGAAAATCAGTGATGGCACATGATGAGTCTGATCATGATGAGACTCAGATAACTAAGAAGAGACAAAAAACAAGAGGTCTTAAGAGAGGTTTGGAGCAGGAAAAACATGAGGCGAAAGAGCTCACCTTTGAGGAAAGAATTGCAAGAGAAATAAATGATGACAGAGAAGTTTGGCTTGATAGAGTTAACATACACCTTGAGAAGCTCCTTCATAAGGCCAACAAGGACAATCAGATGTTGAGGCACATGGTTGACCACTACAACAGTAGAAACAATATTTGCAATATCAGGATCAAGAAATTGAAGGATAATCTCAAGGAAACCCTAATTAGTCAAAAGGAGAAGGGAAAAAATGCATTACTTGCTTATGCCTCCTTGGTAGCTTGACATAATTCATCAGCATTTCATCCAGCAATTTTGAAGGTTTTTGGGCAAGTTTTGTGTTTTTTGGGGCATTTTGGTAAAATTTAACAGACTTTTTGCACAGTCATGTTGGAATCACGATTTCCATTAGACCAAAACCCACAGGCGTTAGTCTCTGCTACAATCGCCAGAGTTAGGATCCATGAGAGGCCATTAGTCCATGTCACGAAACACACAGGGAGCGTTGAACTCAATGTCCAACAATCTCCCCCCCAACGCGAGCCAGGTGAGTTTCGAACTTGAGACCTATCGCTCTGATACCACTTGTTGGAATCAAAATTGTCGTTAGACCAAAACCCACAGGCGTTAGTCTCTGCTACAATTTCCAGAGTTAGGATCCATGAGAGGCGGTTAGTCCATGTCATGAAACACACGGGGAGCGTTGAACCCAATGTCCAACAAGTCAGCCTATGAAAAGTGCAACGTGGGCCACATTGTGATTTTTTTGGATGCCTCTAAATGATAAAACTCTACATAGATTGATAGAGAATGGTGTCTACATCAAATTTTGACTACTGGAACTCCAAAAACTGAGCTTTTGACAAGTGGAAAAGGCCAAAAACCTCCCAAAAGACACCTTTCTACCTCCTTTTTCAGCCTCATGCTATGCTTTTTTACTAGTCTTAGAAGATTGCAATTTTTGGGAGCTTCACTCAATCAATTTTAGAGCTTGAGGTCATTTTTGACAACTATATTGGAAGATATTTCCAATGAGACATATTGGGCTCAATTTGGACTTCAGAAAGGCACTCAAAAGTGGATTTAAAGGCCCACATTGTGCTTTTTCCCAGGCACGTTGCGCTTTTCTCAAGCATGCTGCACGTTTTACAATCTGCTGATTTCTTCATAATTTTCAAATTTTCTCAGTTGATTGATGGATTCCAAGGAGATTTAGTGATGTAACTATAAAAATTAAATGTAATTATGTCTTTTACAGTTACTATAGGTAGATACATTAGGTAAATATGTAATTTTGGGTCAAATGAATTATTTTCATCAAAGATAGGGACGATTTTTTTGACCTCCCTAGTCATTAGGATTCCAGTTGAGGACTTTGGGGATCAGCTCCACAGGTCATGGATTCGACCCTTGAGAGTGGGGAGAAGTTGTTTTGGTCTATATCTTTCATTTACTTTGTCATTTCAAGGGTTGGATGCCATGTAATTGATCATTGAATACTAATGTAATTAGACATTTTTCGCTGGAGCTAATAGACAGAGTTGCAACTATTTTGGTGGGATTCTTGTGGTAATGTGTATTAGCATTTTTGCCTCTTATGTTTACATATTTCCATATTCATGACACCTATGAATGTAATTGATTCCTAAGTTAGATAAGAATAATTCATTAGTTGATGCTCTGTTTTGGAGGAATTATTATAGTTGTGTTTCATTTTCTACTAATTGAAAAGAATTCATGATTTCCATGCTCTTTTATGAAATCCTAGCAGTCTAATCCACTCCATCAAGATACCTAAATGTGTTAAATCATATGCCTACCTTGCCCCATCAAATCTCTGCAATTTTGATCCTCTGTTGTAATATTCCTTTTCAAGAATATCACTCACACATAAGTGACTCTAAACCAGAGATGGACTAGAGGGTATTTTACCAGATATTTCACCTCTAAAGAGAGGGTGAGATCCGGAGGCTACCTGGCCCGATATAGACTCTGTCTATAGAGTATAGGGATAAAAAATCAAAGGGATGTTAACACACTCCTTATGAATTTTTTTCCCTTGGGGTCCTTAGATCAGTAGATCTAAGATGAGGAACCAAAGAGGAGCAAAAAAACCTAGTAGATCAGGAGTGGCCAAAAACTCCAACTAAGGAAATGCAGCAATGAGCTCAAGAGGGACGTTGTATAAGCTAAAATTTGCAAAAATAGGGAAGGTAAAATTTGGGTTCCCATTTCTTGGGCTGTGAGGGACTTATAAAATGAATTTTAGCAGAAACAAATAAGTTCTAAGGCCTTATACAGGTCTCCCACAGTCAAGACTAGTCAAAAATCAGCCAACGAGAGGGGCTGTTGTAACTTAAACACTGTATTGGAGTAGCAGCAAAATAAAATCCCTGATATGGGTCTGAAAACAATTCAGAAGAAAATATATATACAACAGCAAGAAATAAGGTTAATTCTCTTCACCAAGGATGGGGGAAAAGTAGTGATTTTGACCCAAAAACGCATAAATTCATATATATGCATAAAAAAAGAGGAAGGGAACGGTTTTATAGGTTAGCTTAGGTCATGAGGGACCTATTCTCTGAATTTTGTCTCAAAAAAATAATCCTAGCTTAGATAAATAGTCCCTCCTTCTCAAACTAGGCTTAAAAACCCTGATTCCCCATGACTTTCTTACTACAGAATTTTACTGAAGCTTGAGAGCGTAATTGGCTGAAGGGTTTAGCTATTTAGGGTCTGAAAATTGATGAATCAGATCAGAGACATGGCCCATACAATTTACATGTAAAATACAGTGAATTTAATGAAGAAATCCGTTAGAAAAAGGGGTTACAACAATGTATTGAAATGCAACAAGAAGGTACAGTGTTATTTGTCAGATGATTCAGCTGATGTACATTATAATTCAGATATATTATAAATAAATAGTTAAAAAATCAGATCTGATACATATTTAGAAGCTATAAGACTTTAAGAACAATACCCCTTTGGAATTACATCAAAATATTGCATGAATAACTGTGGATCTAAATTACAAATTATAGTGCTGTAGAAAACCCAGAAATTTCTGAAGATAAACTTTATTACTGAAGAGATCAGATCTATGGAGACATGGATCAGCACCCCAATCCACGGATCACCAAGGGAAGGCAAGCCTAACTCCAAGAGATCTTCTCCAATATGATTATTAAACTGAGACAAGAAACCCTCTTACAAAAATAACACAGTATTGAGCAGAAACTACGTTGACGGTGAATGAGACTGAATAAACTAAATTAAATTGTAGATTTGATACAAAAATGGGAGAAACCCTCTCCTTGGAGGCTGAGAAACACACTCCAACAGAAAAGGCTCTCAATATAAGCTAGATCTAAACAAATCTAGAACACCACTTGTTGCAAATGACAGTAGTTGCAAAACCCTCAATGGGCTAGTGCTGCTCATGAAAATAGAGCTTGGCCTCAAAAAAAATAGTGGCTCACTTCATCAAATAACTCCTCCAATGACCCTCAAGGGAAGAGATGAAACCCCTAAACATGAATTCCAATCACAATCCTCCACTAAACAACAAAGAATGGTATTTGTCTAAGCAGACAAATACTTCAGAAATATGACCTATCAACAACCTCTTCATGTTGCTCTCCTCCTTCTTTTATAAGATGAGAAATATCTTGAAAACCCTAAACCACTTTGATGATTTAACCCTCTTCACATTAGAGGCTCCCTTGTAGAACGGCACAGTCCCTTTTGGAGATACAATGAACCTAGACAACACAGTTGATTTGGTCAAGGTGGACCCAATCTTTGGCTCAAACCTCTTTCACACCTGCAAGTGATTATTTACATAGCCCCAATTTGTATTTTTTCACATGGGCATTGATTTATTCCGACTTTTTAAGAGTTTTACATGTCCTCCTTTATTCATTTATTCATAAAGCATAAATTAAATCAAAATTGAATGTTTCCTCCTAGCTAACGCTAAGTAGGAACATTACATCTGTGCCCTGACCTATTCACATCCAACACCTAAAATCAATCAATCAAAACTATAGTTCTACTATACCTAGCCTAAGATCCTCATTATCCAGTCATCTTGGTTGTGATCTCTTGGAGAGAGCCCTCTCCTGCCTAGTAGGGCTAGCTACTTGGAAAAATATTGGTTTGTGGTTACCTTTGTTGGACTCCTTCTCAGCCTTCGGAGATCTGTTGGAGTGATAACATTATAAACAATAGTGTTTCACCACAACGACACAGGCCAAATTATGATAGGATTGGAAAAACATTTTGGTTTTAGGCTGTAAGAAATTTTGTATACTTTATTTAAAGAGTGGTTGTAGATCTCGTTTTTGGAGTGACTTGGGGAGGTTGTGGTGGTTCTTAGAAAACCACTTTCTATTGTAGCAGAGTAGAGGATTATTTATAATGATTGGAACCTAGTTATTCATGTAAATTTGACTTGCATATTAATCATAGGGGCCACTCCATTTGAAAAAGGACTCGGATACATAGCCTAAATATTAGGTGAACTTTGTTATCATTTTTAGTTTTTTTAATTCTCTTGTCTCCTTATCTTCTATTGTTCTTCATTTTTAGCTTTATTATTGTCCCTTAAGCATTGATCAAAATAATTTTTCAAAATAATCAAGATCAAGATCTAGCTCATTAAGGATGGTGTGTGAATGGACCCAAAGAAAAATAAATCCATAAAGCATTCTCCCCACCCTACAACTCTTATAAGTTCAATTCTACTAGGGTATTATATAAATTCCATCTATAACTATGGAAAAATTGTTGCTTCCCTCATTTCCTTATTTAAAAAAAAATCGTGTGATTGGAATGCAACAATAAATAATTCCTTATAGGAGTTGAAGGATGACATGTGTTCAACACCAATCTTGGTTGTACCCAACTTCACTAAGACTTGTATTTTGGAGTGTGATGCATTGGGAAAATTTTTTTATGCCATTCTCATGTGCTAGAAACCTAATCCATTTGGGTTATGGTGGGAAATAAGAACCATCATCAGGATCCCAAGAAACATTGCAATATGAATCCAACAATCATAAGCATGTATTTATATGTATATCATTTTAATTATAATGGAATTCACACTTATCTTTAGTGGTGTCAAAGCAGTAGTGGTATCAAAGAAAGTATTACTTATAAATGTCTCTTCCATTTAGAGCAAGTTATACCTACCTCTCTACTAGTCTAATATCTACTCCTTATGCAATCATGAGAATGTCAAACCTATCTCAATATGTTTTATCTCTTATTTCTTAGTCAAAAACCTATTCCTTATGTCTATGTATGCACATCTCTCTACATACTAGTACCTTCCATGACCTAGTATCCTTTATTAGGCTATTGTAACCCTACATAATGAGTTATCTTCATGTAGGACCTTCTATGTGTAGCTTAAACTCGTATATTTGAGTCAGTGGTGTTGGTTATACAAATATTTAGGGCTTCTATGGAAAACATGAAGAAGAGGAGAAGTATTGTGTGGTATTTCCTAAGATCATACAGTGGTAGGGCTCCTTCTATCAATATCTTGACCTCTCTTCAGTGTGCCTTATCTCATTTATCAATTTTGAATGCTAAATATTAATAAGTTAAAATGGTAAAGAAACCTATGTATCCTTTAGTTTTATAGAATAATTCTAATAAAAACTATATTTTTTCAAGGATTACATCAAGTTATCAAGTTCTTCAAAATTATCCTTTATGACCCTTTAAGTACGATGGAGCATTTTAAAGCCCTATCAATAGTTATTATGGCTTTCAAAGAGCATTCGTGCATGCTTCTTGTGCAGGAAATGTAGCTTTAGCCCCAGGTCATTCATATATCTCTATTCTAAAACCTACAGAGAAATATTTTATTGATTTTATGATTGAACTTATTACAGATTGGGTTTCTACTATAGTATCAAACTGCAACTACCCCTATTGAGTGTGTTGAACTATTGATAAAAAAATAGGATGAAATGTGGAATTATGGATTCCTTGTTGAGCCATACAAAGGAATTGGGAATTTTTTTACTAGGAAAATCAATGATAAATGTGTTATTTCATTGTTGAGAGTATTTCCAGGATGCAGACAATGTCATTGTAGACATGGAAAACATCAAAATTTTCATCTATGTTATTAATGCATCCCAATCATAAAAAAAAAATTGTAGTTAGAAATACCATGATTTTTGGTATTTATAACTTTAATTACATTTCACATCTCTCAAATGCTCGAATAGGAGTTACTTTAATATGGCTTCATAGTCAAATTACAACCAAGCATTTTGACAATGTGCAGTCTCTTGAGCACCAGTGGTGAACAAAGGGGTTATTCGATTCACACATTTCAAAGAAGATATATCCACTTATTGATGTCTAAAAACACTAGTAGAACCAATTCAAGTGGCATCTCACATCTAATATTGAAGTTCAATTCTTAACTTTGGTAACTTGAAAATATATTTTTGTTATTTTATTTGTGCTTTTTGAATTGAGTTGTAAGTGGGTGAACTTTTGATAGAATTAAAAACCCTAATCATGTTGTCTAAATGGAGGATAAGATTTATTTCTATTCATCCTTCCTATCAATGTGGAATTTTTTTGTATTCTCACCTTGTATCTAACAAGGGGGATGATATAAGTGATTGGAATTTAGGCTTCTAGTTTTGAAATCCTATTAATCAAACATGTACAAATGAGTCTAAGACAAAACCAAAACTATAACGAGAAACCAAAGCCTCAGTCCAGAGTTAGAGCATCGATCCAAAGTCAAAGCCATAACAATGATTTAGTTTGTGGTATTTCTGAAACCACCATTTAGTAGAAGACTTACAACTTTCACTGGAAATTGATTTTTGGTTATCTTCCAATCACCATTTGTGAGAACTTCCAATAATTAGAATACATCATCTTCTAGAAAAATTTGGAAATGTTTCAAGAACTACTAAGCCTTAGAGCCACGTTCCATAGTTTGTGGTCATCTTCAAACCACCACCAATTTGTGATCATCTTCAAATATCCATTTTTTAGCACCTACAATTAGTAGAGGATGTCAAATTATATCCAATTTTTGAAATTTTCCAAGAACTATTAAGTGTTATATTTGAGTTCTTATGTTGGTGGTTAAACATAAAGCCACCATTTAGTAGAATACATTAGCTTCGACTAGCCATTGATTTTCTGGTCATCCAAAAAGCACCATATTTATAAATCACATTTAACCATTGTAAGTTTTCCTCAAATCTCTTCTTGGACTCACATACACCCCTTTATATTAAGTGGGGGAATTTTATACACCTAGTTATGGTAGGTAATATGAACCATCATCGGGAAAAAAATAGACCTTTGAATGTGTATTTTGTGGTCATAAAAATGTATTTATATGTATATAATTTTAATGATAATGTAATTCATTCTTATCTTTTTGTATGAGTGCATTCTAACATCATACAAGAAGGTGGAGCATTGGCTTTTACTATTAAACAACTTTGTGAACATAATTTCGGTAAATTTACCTATGAAAAAAATGTTAGCCATTTTTCACACTATGGATATCTAGAATTCCTTCTTGATTTGGAAATGTTTCTAGATTAAAATTTAGCATTATAGACTCAAATACGTTTTGTATCAATAAATTTCATCACCTAAACAACAAAATTAGGCTACCAAACTGTTAGAATGTAATTATGAGATAATTTATATGAAGGGAAAGGAGAATATGGTAATTTGTGATCTCTCTCGAAAATATGGAAAGGAGAAGTACAAATTTTTCCTCTCATTAATTGTATCCAAATGGATGAAGGAAATAATGATGAATGGTCCACTGATCCCAATATTTAAATCCTAATTGAAAACTTCAAAGTGATTCTAATTCATTTTCATGCTATAATTTCCATAATCGGGAGATTTTCTATAAAGGTCATATTTATTTGATCAAGAAATCCAATTTTAAATCAATGGTGCTATTTCAACTCCATGCCTCACTAACAAAAATTAAACTTGGCTTTCATAAAATATGAGTGGATCAAATTCTTATTATCATATTATGAAGAAGTAAATCCACACTTTTGTGGTTGAGTGTAAAATTTTCTAATGACATAAGGGTGAAACAATGAAAACTCCATGTTCACTATGACCTCTATCTAGTATTCATGATGTATGGACAAACATTTCTATGGACTCCATTCTAGTGTTCTCCAAATCTAGCAATAAATATGTCATAACGGTTGTAGTTCTCATTCCAAATATGACAAGTTTTGTTCCCTCTAACACCCTTTCAAAGCTTCCATAGTTTCTTAGTTATTCATGGATAATATCTTCAAAATACATGGCATACCACAATCAATTTTCATGGATTATGGTCCCACCTTCATTGGAAACTTCTAGAAAGCATTGTTCAAGATCTAGAGCACTCAAATATAGAATAGCAATAATTATCACCCTATATTTAAGGTCATACTAAATCTTTCAACAAATGTTTGGAAGCTTATTTGAGGCGATTTACCTTAGAAATATATTTCCAATGCGATCAATGGATACCCCTAGCAAAATGGTGATATAATGCAACTTATCACCATTCACATGAATCCATTTAAGGAAGTATGTGGTAAAAAGCCTTCATCAATTATATATTACTTACCATGTGTCTCTAAGGTACAGGGGGTTGAAAAATAACTTACATTTAGGCCTGAAATTCTCCACATTCTCAAATATAATATGGTCATGGCTTGGAATCAAGTGAAGCAATAACTTGATCAACATTTCTCAAAATTCGATTTTGAGGAAGCGAATTAGGCATTACTTAATAGAAAACCATATAATAAGACCTCCCTCAAATATAATTGGCCCTAGAAGATTTCTCCCAAGTTTTACAACCTCTATAAGATCATAAAGTCCATTGGGCTAGTTGCCTACAAATTACAACTTCCAAGGGGCTTTAAGATCCATCCCATCTATGATGTCTCCTTCTTAAAAAAAAAGTGTTTGGCTCCAATTATTGTATTCAAACGAGTATACTTGAATTGGATGAAGAAGGTTCCGTTTACCTATAGTCAATAACCATCCTTAAAAAATGAGGGAGACATCTCTAGAGGTGTGTGATCTAATAAGTTTTAATGCAGCGAAAGAATACATAGCTAAAATATGCCACATGGGAAGCAACCACCATTTTGCAATATTGCTCGCATCTCTAGCCTCAAGGACAAGGCCCATTTTCTAAGAGAGAGGGTGTGTTAGGGTACTTATCTCCCTACCCCACTAAGTAAATATATCACATATCACTATGTATGGATGCAATGACTAGTACATAAGGCCCATGTAGTATTTTGAAAATAATTTTTTTAAGAAGGATTACTAGAAGGTTCATTATACTAGAAATTTTCTTCTCTAGAATTTTATTAGAATATACAAAATACTATATAAAAATGTAGAAACATTTTTTAAAAAGTGTTATATATATCATTTGTAGTTTGAACTTTTCTCTATTGAAGGTTTCCCCCTCGAAGATGAAAGTGAATATTGCTTCCATGTCAATAAATGTATAATACCCTGGTTCATATTTCCCTTTGTGGTTGGAATTATATGACTTTATGTCATACATTTGAATAATAGTTGTAATTTTTTCTCTGAATATTACTATTTGGCACATCACAACCACTCTAAGAAAGTGTTTCTCCCTACAAAATTTGTTTTCCCATTAATGGTAGCATTTGAAATACAATTAAAACTAAAAGCCAAATTGATAGCCTACATATTTCTTTCTAATGTCTACAACATCCAATATAATGTGACAATATAGCCACTCACCCCTTGGATAACCTATCAACCTTCAAATTAGCTTAACAATGGATCATATACACACGTATATGATATATGTATGTAATAATCAATATCGATGTATTGATGTCCAATTAAGTAATAGTATTTATTTAAATCCTGCATTAAGTCCATATACATACATAATGGCATTTTAAGTTGGAAAACATGTGTACTAAGAGGTGGGGTTGGGGTGAATAAGTATAATAGCCATTCTTAACCAATTAAAACACTACAATGCATATGTTATATCAATAACACCAGTGACATAAATTTATACCATATGTGTGCATGCGTGTTTGAACTAACCTATGATTACATCGATTTATTGGCACCAACGAGGAGGCACCAACCCCATAAGAAATGTAGGAACCAACCTGATATGCTTTTTGGCACCAAACAGAAGGAGACATCAATCCCCTAAGAAATGAAGGAACCAATTGGATTTGCTTTACTAGCAACAATTAGGAGACACCTGTCCCCTAAGAAATGAAGGAACCAACCTCAGTTTCTAGTTAGATCCATTTTTCATAACATTTTCAAAATCATATCCACATGTGTTCTCTTTTATACAAATTTCTTGATTTCTAATTCAATTTGTCTCTACTCAAGTTCTCCTCTGTTTTTGCACATCAATCCCTACTATGTATCTTCAATTTTGTCCACAATCCTTACATGTCGCCCGTCTACTCTACATCAATAGTTTTAAAATCCTTGAATACCATACTATGATCCTCTTCTTTTCATGATTAAACATATCATACTTATAGATTTCACAACACAATCTAGCTTCACATGTTTTTCTTGGATTTAGCCTATAACCTCTTCCATGATCACAGGTCATCCATGGATTTCATTTCTTGGGTAGATTCTACTCTGAGTCATGCAAACTATATTTCTGACTATTTTTTAAACCAAGCCAAACTGAGATCACTTGCCACAGAGGTATATCACATTAAAAACACACTCACACATCCTACAATTTGAAATTGTTTTTCCTTATTTACATTTTACCAAAAAACCATGGCTAGGTGAACATTCCATGGAGGACCATCCATAAAACCTGGAGTATTATTACAATGTATTATTATAGATATTCTGTTTGGATGATCTAGATAATACTGAGATAAAAAATTGCTTGGCTCTTGGGGCTTGACTTTAGTTTCAAAAAGCCACACTATGTTCCCACTTTTACAAATGTTCTGTAAAATCTAAATTTGGGTTCTCTTGAGTGTAATGGATTATTTATCATCTAATTTCCCAAATTTATTTTACTCCAGATCTAGGGGATTTGACATTATCTTATATGATAGAGTGCAGGACCCAATGTTTAATGGTTAGTTCTAACTAATTTGGGGTTTGGGTCCACAAAGATATGTTGATATTCCCATAATCTTTGAATGTACTAAATTAACTTTTGCTTCGAGCTTTGGACATAATCTCTTCATGTCTTGACGTCCCTTCATATTTTTCTATAATTTCATGAGGATGGATGGTCGGATATCCCTTTTGGAAATTATGAATATGGATTGTGACCATTTCCTTTCCACTTACTATTCAGTGATCACAATTGTTCTCTCTATATTTGTTTGGTATATTGTCGATGTATGATGATAGTTAAGCCCCTAGTGATTATTTCCTTAGAAAATTGTTAGTAAGGTTTGTTATCAAGGGTTGGTACTCCATCGACCCACCGCTCATTTCTCATCATTCTTTGTCCACGCTACTTATTTCTTCAACATTTGATCACTTATAGGCCCCTATTCCCTTACTAATCATCCCAATGTGACCGAGATCCATGACCCAGGGTTGATCCTCTGCCATCCCCAACGCTCGTCACTTGAGCTTACACTCATCCACCATTCTCTGAAAAACATTCTTATTAATGGAACATTAGCTTCCATGGATTTTTTCATCTGTTGGCCTTGTTTATTTCCCAAGATCCAACTATTATCCACTGCTCACTATTAGGCGAAATTGTCACCTAATGATGCTAGACTTAAAAAGTAAATATTTGTTTTCCACTCACCACCCATTGTTGGATGGAAATTCTTGTTATCGTGTCGATGAGAGGTGGGAATTCGTCTATAGATTTCAGGCCCACTACTTTACCAAAGTTTATTACCATTGTGAAACTCTGCCAAACCACCTCCTAGTGTGAATCTTGAGACTTCTGCATCACTATCTTCCATGTGTCATGCCATGTGAGTTCCAGGTATCTTATCCTCAAGATGCCATGTCATCTCTTTATCATTCCACATCACTACCACATGTCAATCCGAAAATATCAACTTGACATGTGTCCTCATCTTAGGGTGTCAGGTCATCACTATATAAATCACCACTATGTGTCATCATCTCATTGGTGCTACATCACTAGCATGCCACCTGTCATATTTGACACAAGCTACCATGTCATGTCATCCTGTCAACCTACTTCCCACTCCCTATCGCTCTGTTGGCCATGTTTACTATTTACAGCAACACCTCTAGTCGAGCGCTCTAATAAGTTCTTGGGAACTTATGCCAAACTTCCTGTGACTAGGAATTGTGACTAGGGGCCTTGTCACCTGTTGATGGAAAAAATTGTACTGCCGAAAACAAGGGGGTATCCCCGGTGAAAGGTCCCAATTAGACCTCAAACCATTTGGGATAGGAGCCCCATCCAATATGTGGGCTCGGCTACCGCCATAAATGTTTCCACAGTTGGTTGTCGGACGAGAAGATGATGGAGCAGAGGCAAAGATGAATGACCAATCAATGAAGAAAAATCAGCCCAATATTAACGAACCATAAACAAAGATACAAGAAAGTCTAAGCAGAAAAATAAAAGGGGGGTATGGCGTGACTGGGATCAATGAGCAGAAAAACCAGTCAAACATACATGAAATAAAACACGTCGGAAGTTAACTGCAAAGTATTTCATAATAGATCACTGATGTGGAAAGGAACAAATAAACATCGATTCAAGAGAAAATGTGCATGCAACCACTGTGAATTAGTTCATAATCAATTGCATGCATGAAAGCATCCACACAACATAGTGAAATATTAGAAAGCTAGTACCATCACCATAAACAAGCATGTGGATCAGTGCCGGAAAAGAGAGTATATTATTTATGCTGCTGCAACGTCAAATACATGTTTACAACTTGTCCAAAACCCAATAGTGGAACATGGGTTATTCATCTCAATGCATGATACAAAAACCCTAGCCTCGATACCTCTCTCTAAACTTGATACCAAGAGCTAAGTGCCTTTAGCTCTCCAGCAACAATTCCTCTATCATACTGGCTTCAATGTTGAGCTGTAATATCCCAAAAGGGAGAATGCATTAATACTTCACACAATATAAGAACTTAAAACAAGATAAACAATAAATCTAAGTACAAATCAGAATATGTAGAAAGAGCTGAGCCATTTTATTATATTGGAGATGATTAAGTTACACAAGTACAAAATATAGGTAGATCTGGCCAAAAATATGAGCTAGGATTACCCTAAAAACATGCATCCAACAGGTACAACGTAACTGGAGAGGCTCTGCAGCAAATACTGCATTGTCCCTTCAGCAAAATATAAACATAGAGTTGCAAGCTGAAAAATGAAATGCTGATCTACTAAAAACTGGAGCTCTGATGATGCCAAGATTCAAGATCTGGCCAATGTGATGGATTCCCAATATAACCCAAAAAGGATTTTCCAGATCTGCAACTTTGGAAAATCACCTCCCTAGGATTTGATCCTTGATCTGCTAGGAAATACAGATCTGAAGCTAGATCTAAAGAATAGATGGCTGAAGTGTGTGCTCAGATCAGATCTATGCTTGAAGGGCTGATCCCTTCATCAGATCTATGAGCTGGAAGGTCTAGATATACCTCCTCAATCCTCGAATGATGAATTCAGCTGTTGCAACACAACTGCCAACAGAAACTGCGCTATGAGGGAAAGAGAGGCCTTCTGCCTACTGAAAATTGTTGTAATAAGCTCCAAGCTGATGGTAAGACTGATGGTAATGTGAAGGAATGATCCTCCACTAGATTGCTAGCTGAAGTACTAGCAACTTCCTTCCTCCTTTCAAATCTGCAATATAGACAGTGTTATTCCTGAAGGGAATACTACTGCTAGGAGGTCAATAACTTTTGGCCTGATGCCATATCTGCAATGTGGCTCTAGGAGTGCTGATCTATAAGCCCGAGTGATGGGAATAATCCCTCACCTTTTTCTCCAGCTGAAGTACTGAATAAAACTTCCACCTTCCAAACTGATCTTCAGAAATATGTAGATTTCTGAATATGTGTGTTCTAGAGAAAGTAGAAAAAGGAAATAGCACTTAAATCCTTATGTATAATGAAGTACGATCCTCTTCCTTATAGATCACTCAAAGAAAGAGGTGGGATTCCCGCCCAGGAACACCCTGTGCTAAACAACACCTACAATCTCTTCTAAATAGCCCAAGAATGCAGTGGAATGTCACTTGAAAATTCCAGATCTAAAATATCATACATCAAATAATCCAAGATGCCTTTCACCTTTTCCTTCATCTCCTTTATAATGGTTGAGCCATCCCAAGCCTTGGCTCTAATCTCAACTACGCAGTCTCATGTGGACAAGATCCTCCAAGTGGGACTACGATGTTTGACCAAATCAACCAAACAGTCTAGGTGCAATGTACACCTCCTCCATCCTGTGTGCTTCATTTTCACATGATCCTCCATCACTTGATCATTAATGATCAATGATCCTTTGTTTGAAATCTTCAAGATCTTAGTTGATTGAATCAACCCTCCATGATCTTTCTCATTAAATGAGACATGATCTCCAATCTCATTCACATTAGTAGTTGCTCAACTACCTCTTTTTGCAGATCTAGTCTAAATTAATCCACATTCACACACACAAAGTGGATATTTATTCTTATTGAGGATTGTGGGTCCCTCCACCCTTTTATTTACTTAATTCATTAAGAAAATCAAGGAATCTAATATTCCAAATATGATGTGAAAATTTGGGAACATTACAGTCCCCCTCGGTAAAATGTTTCTTGTCCTCAAGCAACTCCAAAAGTAAATGCAAATCCATCTATTCCCCTCCAAATGGCATCCACATAAGGAAGGCTTCCTCCATTTTCTGCAGTAGGTTATGCATGTTTGGTTCCAAAGTTGTCTTTTAAAAACATAAAGAATGACCTCCAACTGTTTGGTTAGTTGTCCTCCTTCCATCATGAAGTGCCAAGTGACAACCATATGATGTCCAACATCATCATCAATACATGAGGTGCATAAAATAAGGTGGTTCACACAGGAAAAGCCCCATCACACAATACATATATTCATCCCATGTTTCATGAATTAGATTGAGCATTGAGATGTTCTCATACTTAGCCTTGTTGGCCTTGTTGGATCCAAACTTCATCATGCCAAATTTATGCAAAAGAAGAAGGGAAGAAGTAACATGGGTAGACAAATATGTCAAACCATATTCTCCTAACAATAACCACTGGAGTAAGGCCCTTTGCTGCCATCCTCCATCTCCTCTATGCAAGATGGTCAAGCCAAACTCCCCCAAAAGCAACCAAAGCAACAAGAGATGTGCATCATGAAGAAAAAGCATACTAATGGACATAGGATATGTCACATCATCCCAAAACAAAGAAACATCAATTCACATCATGAGATCATTATGCCAAATTTTACACAATACAAAACACATAGACATAGGAGATGTCATGTGGTGGCCAAACTCTCTCAAGTGAAACCAAAATGAACATGCCTTCCTTTGCTGAAATTTATAATTGAAAGACAAGGCATGATTCAGAAAATGATGAGCTATTGGGTGGTATCCATACTCACCTAAGAGCAGCCAGCGCAGCCATGCCTCCTTCTTCATTTCATATGTGTTTTTCAAGGCATGGATCAGAAAAATAGGTGCCTTTGGAGAGTGACAGAAATATCTCTATGGAAACCAACGTAACAAAGCATGTTTCCCATACAAATCTTCATGTGCTTTTGCAACCCCTTGCTTATCATCCTTACCCATTCACTCCCATGTGGATGATGGATGACGTACCGCATAATCATGGCATCCTCCCTTTGTAGAATGCCATCCTTCCCAAACTGTTGAAGAAATTTGCATTTCATGAAATTTTGAAATGCATCTCTAATGAGATTCTCTCTCCATCAAAGGCCCTCCAAAACCAAAGAATTTTTGGATTTTCTGCAAGTAAATTTTTATCTTTGAGCAGTGAAAGGCTCATTGAGAAAGGGTCATCTAGAAGGGAGAAAAGGTTTCTCATTTCAATATTTCTACCATTTTTCATCTTTTCTTCCATTGCTTCATGAGTGAAGCTACCTCCAGAATGCTCCAAGAATTATGAAGCCCTTTCGTTGTCATAGCTACATAGTCTCAAAGTAAGGCACAATACTGATCTCATAACCAACCATTGTACATAGGATAATGCTTATCCTATTTTTTGAAACTCTACATCTCAACTCAAGGGGTTGAATGTAGCTCAACAATGATGAACAGGGATAGTTTCCAGTCTCCTCCTTGATTAGATCAAGGGTCCTCTACACTGTGAGATGTTTCTGCTTCAAATCAGCACTTTTTTCTAACCCTTGGTTATGTATTGATCTTGAAACAATATGTGCTGAAATTTGATGCATACCTTGGATCAACTGATATGTGGGAACTGGGAAAATAGTGGCTCCAACTGCTGGTGAGAGTGATGGCCTCTATTCTTCAAGTGTACCAGCACTGGTATCTTCCTCCTCTTCCTCATGCATCTCTTGATCCATGCATGGGACTCCATATGTCAAGAGCACAAGACTACCTTGCAAATATGAAAGTGTCTCTTCTCCAGATACAAGTACTTATGCAGCAGGTGGTGAAAATAGTGACCTCTTTTCCAGAGTGACAAGATTGACATTCTCCTTAGTTTCCTTGGGAGATGTGTCTTTGTAGCACATCTCTGTCTTCTCCACATCAAACTTCTTTCTCAACTTGTGAAAGAAATCTGAATACTTGGTCACCTTTTCTTGCTCTAGGTGCCCAAACCACCAATCTTCTGCTTCATCTAAGAGGTGAAGTGCTGCAATTTGAACAGCCTCTTCTTCAGCCACAAGATGTAGCTTAAAAAATGAATCTAACTCCCTCCTCCAAGCCTTGAAATTTCTTGAATAAGATCCATCAAATGTAGGAAAATAAAATCTATTATTCCTCTTCCTTCTATTGCTGCTATAGGATCCTCTTTCTTCTCTAATATGGAAGAATTGTTGGAGAGTTAGCTTCTCCTTGAAAGCTCTAGACTATGCTTTGTAATCTTCAAGATATAGACTAAGAGTCTCATGAGTCTCAGGATCATTCCTTTCTTCACTTCTATACCTCTCACCTTCTTCAAAGAAAGTGGGCATAGTGGATCTATGAGGAGATCTATGATTCTCCGGTCTTCTTTGTTGCTAATAGGAAGTACTTTCCTCATCACATCTTCTTCTTGGATCTTCTCTCTGTTATTCCTCCTTCATTTGATAGACCTATTTGGAGAGATCTTGCATGGATCTAAAGGAAGGAGTGACATATTTTTCGTCCTCCATGATAGATCTCATCTAGTTGTTCTTCTTTCAATGTAAAAAGATGAAGTGTCCACAAGCTGAGCCAAAGATCATGCTCTAATACCACTATAATATCCCAAAAGGGAGAATGCATTAATAATTCACACAATATAAGAACTTACAGCAAGATAAAAAATAAATATAAGTACAAATCAGAATATGTAGAAATAGCTGAGCCATTTTATTATATTGGAGATGATTCAGTTACACAAGTACAGAATATAGGTAGATCTAGCCAAAAAGATGACCTAGGATTACCCTAAAAACGTGCATCCAACAAGTACAACGTAACTGGAGGGGATCTACAGCAAGTACTGCGTTGTCCCTTCAGCAGAATATAAATATAGAGTTGCAGGCTGAAAAATGAAATGCATATATACTCAAAACTGGAGCTCCGATGATGCCAAGATTCAAGATTTGTCCACTATGATGGATTCCCAAGATAACCCAGAAAGGATTTTCCAGATCTGCGACTTTGGAAAATAACCTCCCTAGGATTTGATCTTTGATCTGTTGGGGAATACAGATCTGAAGAATAGATGGTTGAAGTGTGTGCTCACATCAGATCTATTCCTGAAGGGCTGATCCCTTCATCAGATTTATGAGCTGGATGCTCTAGATGTACCTCCTCAATCCTCCAATGTGAATTCAGCTGTTGCAACACAGTTTCCAACAAAAACTACGTTGTGAGGGAAAGAGAGGCCTTCTACCTACTGAAAATTTCTACAATAAGCTCCAGGCTGATGGTAAGACTGATGTAAATGTGAAGGAATGATCCTTCACTGGATTACTAGTTGAAGTACTAGCAACTTCCTTCCTCCTTTCAGATCTGCAATATGGACAACGTTATTCCTGAAGGGAATACTGCTGCTAGGAGGTCAATAAATTTTGGCATGATTCCATATCTACAATGTGGCTCTGGGAGTGCTGATCTATAAGCCCAAGTGATGGGAATAATCCCTCACCTTGTTCTCTAGCTGAAGTACTGAAGACAACTTCCAGCTTCCAAACTGATCTTCAGAAATCTATAGATTTCTGAATATGCATGTTCTACAGAATGTAGAAAAATGAAATGGCACTTAAATCCTTATGTATAATGAAGTACAATCCTCTTCCTTAGAGATCACTCAAAGAAAGAGGTGGGATTACTGCCCAAGAACACCCTGGGCTAAACAACACCTGAAATCTCTACTAAACAGCCCAAGAATGCAGTGGAATGTCATTGAAAATTCCAGATCTAAAAGATCATACATCAAATAATCCAAGGTGTCTTTCACCTTTGCGTTCATCTCCTTTATAATGGTTGAGCCATCCCAAGCCTTGGCCCTAATCTCAACTACGTAGTCTCATGTGGACAAGATCCTCCAAGTGGGACTGCGATGTTTGACCAAATCAACCAAACAGTCTAGGTGCAATGTACACCTCCTCCATCCTGCGTGCTTCATTTGCACATGATCCTCCATCATTTGATCATTAATGCTCAATGATCCTTTGTTTGATATCTTCAAGATCTTAGTTGACTGAATCAACCCTCCATGATCTTTCTCATTAAATGAGACGTGATCTCCAATCTCATTCACATTAGTAGTTACTCAACTACCTCTTTTTGCAGATATATTCTAAATTAATCCACATTCACACACACAAAATGGATATTTATTCTTATTGAGGATTGTGGGTCCCTCCACCCTTTTATTTACTTAATTCATTAAGAAAATCAAGGACTCTAATATTCCAAATATGATGTGAAAATTTGGGAATATTACACGAGCTATAATTCCTTGCACTCTTTCTCGAAGTTGTACATATAGGCTGAGATGACCCTTGAGTTTCCCTTGACACTTGGTCTTCCCGACTGTTGGGCTGGCTTGCGACTTAGGCCATTTGCGACCTGCGACCCATGGTTATATGTGACCTGCAACCTTGACCAATCTGTGACCTACGACCTGAATCCTTCTGCGACTTGCAACCTGGGCCATTTGCGACCTGCGACCCAAGGTTATATGTGACCTACGACCTTGACCAATCTGCGACCTGCAACCTTGGGAAATCTGCGACTTGCAACCTTGAGTTTTGTCCCTCCTGCATCCTTCTTTTGGTGATCTTTGGGTTTCATAGCAAGATGCCTTTTCCTGCATATCATTCATGTGCACGTGACTGGGTGCCTTTGATCTTAAAGTGAGGTTAAGGATCCACCTTCCTCGCTGGGTTCAAACCCTAGCTTTTTTCATGCAAGTCACCGGCCTCTACCTTAAAAAAAAAACACGGGTCACATCTACTTAAAATAATATTGATGTTGAAACACATTTAATTAGATGGAAGAATGATTTAGCAAATGATAAACTTAGATCACTGTGTGGACTAGTGTTGTGCTACAGTGTGGTCAACACTGAGTTTTCCCAGGATCTAAATGTTTGCAGCTAAGCCCGTCAAGAGGATAAATAGCGATGTTTTTATTACGATGTGGGCGCCTCCTTCATCAGAGCCATCAACCTTGGAGGTTGGGGCAGAGATTCACCTTGTTGATATTAGCTCATACTTCCTATCAGTCCAAAACCCATTGGAGGTGGAGTGTTAACTAGGATTACGCCCGCCTTATGTTCTCCACAATGGAAACCGTGATATGTGCCAATGATACCTCTCCCATTTTCAAAAGGTTTGCACTGAGATATCAATAAGGGGGAGACCCTTTGAAATGGGGTTTAAAAGGTCATAATTTGGCGTGCGTGCGAAAGTGCCAGGATATGTTTTCGTAACTTGAATCCTACACATACATCCAAATATTAACCGATCATTAATCCTATGCATACATGAGAACAATGATTAAGCATGGAGAGGAAATGCGATTTTTTTGAATATAAGAAGTGATCTCTTGAATAAGTGCTTCTAGTTCTTAAAATTTCCCACGAGCCTGCACGTTGACACATCTGATGTTTTGGAACCATGGTGAAGCCAATCGTCGCGCTCCTTCTCCCAAACACCATTGACAGGCTCTCTTAGTTCACGAATGCAAATTATGGTGCTCCTAGGTCGCAAGATTGTCATTGAAATGAGGTCACAACTCTGGTTGCTTTCTTGAGGGGAGATCTTGCGGCCTCATTGGCAATGTAACTCACTAACAGTTACCTAGTTGCATACCGGATGAACTGGGAAGTTGGCTGGGGTGTTGTGATGTGCCCGCTTGACTTAGAGGGAGAATTCCACTTCCTGGAAAAATCGCAAAGTCACAGTGTAGTGGAGGTCGCGTTGTTGGCTTGTTGTTGAGCTTGTGCAACCTAGCAACCTGAGGGATAGTGCGACTCAATGTTTTCATGTGAAATGCAACCTCACAGAGGTCACATGGTTGCACTGCCACGCCAGTTGCATGTTTGAATTTCTCCATCAGTTTTTCGACCCAGTGACCGGTCACGTTCTTGGTGATGTCTCGTCTTCGGATGATAAGCTGGGGATTTAACTGTGACCTAGTGACCAGTGTGGTCGCATGCCTTGTAAGATGACACTACTGGAGCAATGGGAAGCATTGAGTCGTCACATGGACGAGGTCATTATGGAAACAACCCAAAGATAGGCTCATATATCCTCAGCCTAGAAGACTACTCTCCTACACGAATTCATCAACTTTGAAAGGGGCGAATCGTCATAGAAAATACTATGCGTAGTTACTATACATCCTTGACATGCCCATTTGTGCTTTATCAGTTGGTTAATTGGGTTTCTGAGGTGCGTTGAGTGTATCAGATGTTCCTTAGATGCGTCTTCCAACAAATAATGAACTGTACAATCGCAATTTCATGATGTGATCATGCGCATTCCCCATGATGCGTGTAAGGCCCCTTCTTCTCTTACAAGATTCCAACGGATATGGATTGCACAATGAGCACAAAATTTCAATGCAGTCGCGACTAGAATGCATGTGTATTCATTACGTGCCAACGTTTCCATGAAATATGACTCCATGGGCAACCAATAAGGCACGAAACATTATGGATATAGATTTATGCCTATGACGTATCATGACCCTTTTTTTTTGTTTTTATTCCACAACGTGCAACTGTCAGAATATTTCTTGGGTCATTTATGTCTCGCTGGCCCTTTGCCACGGTTACCGAACAAATTCCAAGGCTTTTTGGATGTGCTAATATAGCCCAAATTCGAAGGGGTTAATCTTGTAACCGCATTGAATACCAACCATGCCATATGTTGAAGAATCACTGCGTGCTAGGCGAGGGTGTCACCATGCCATGCTCAAAACCCCTTTGATGGGAATGTGTAGCTCACATGGAATATTGAACCTTATCTCGTAGAGTATTTGATGATGTCGCGCTAATGGATCTTTCAATTAAACAGATACGTTGTTCGGTGTATAACAATGGAATCTTCGACCAATTTCCTTTTGAGGTGTGCAATGGGCTTTGTGTTCAAATCCATGCACAATGCCCATACACATGTGGCCTCGCTCTTATTGTGCTCATCTGATTCACATTTGTCGAGTTTTTTGTTTTTTCTTGCATCACCCTGCATGCCATATTTCAAAAAGATATGAGCACCAAAATAAAATCAAATCAAATCAAAGATTAGCATACCAATCTAGGGTGTCAATCATCTATTATCACTTTATATTTGCAATATAATGGTGAGGTTATTAGTTTAATAACATACTTTTAGTCGCACGCTTAAGCAGGGTTTTATCGAATATGATTAAATTAAGTTTAACCTATGTAGCTTTAAGATTAGAGAGCAACCATTACCAACCCATCATGACTCGACTCAAATGATAGACATTCCTCCAATATTAACATGCCAAACGCAATGCTTGGCCTTTGAGGCTTACTCTTCTCATATAAAAAAACCTTAGATTAGTAATGTAATCCTCACGTGCATGTGTGTGATTGAAAATTTTCTTTCAAACCCAGTGGAGAGATAGCGAGCTATGATGTGCCAAAGTGAAAATTGAGAGAGCAAGGCTTTAACCTTTGATCCATGGTTGTGATCGCGTAGATTTTTTAACATGTGTGGAGGACCACCAAATTAAAAACCCCAAATTAATGGATAGTGTGAGGTTGCATGCACAATATGGCGGTGGGTGACCACTCATGAAAAGGTAGACTGACGACAATATAACTCCCGACAATAACTATATACCCTAAGGTGACAAGACAAGTGGGTGCGGCATGCATTGTATGAGTGAGCGCAGTGGTGGGGTCTGGCGGGAAAAGGTCACGAAGGTGCCACTAACTAAAGATCGGGCTGAAGATTTAAATGGGCTGAGCAAGCAGAGGGGGACCCAAAATTTTGAATATACCCAAAATTTTGGGTGGTGTTGTAGCGGCTACAACAATTGTCAAACCACTGATAGAATCCAGCATCTCTTTCAATTTCCCAACAATAGTTTGATTCTAGATAGTGATGCAAGGGAATATTGAACAAGTTCTGTGGGTATCCTTTGTATTACTTTGACCTTTACAGATATGCCCAATCCTTGTGCCTCAACTAGGTCTCGTTAATCAAAACACGTCAAAGAGGAAGCTCACGGATGCTAGTAGTTTCTTGATGATGTGAAAAACAAGGAAATGGGCTTATTATATTCAAAAATTTTAAAATAATTTTCTAGTGTTGCTCTGTTTCCAGCAGGCCTGGACAGTACCCCGGCGGAGTCACCTCAAGAAATCACAAACGTTGCTCCGCTGCCAGCGAGCCTGGTCAGTACCCCGGCGGAGTCGTTGCATTAACTCTCTGTGTAGTAAGCCTTTCTTAATCCTTTACCCTTATTTTTTTTATGTGCTTGTAGCACTTATTTTCATGTGCTCGAGGCACTTATTTTTCATGGGAGGATGAGGGATCCCGACTTATTTTACGGGCAAGAGAGGTTGTTTCTTGTTTGAAAAAAACTAAAATATATTCTGATTTGGGTTTGCCCTCATGCCAAGCCTTCACAACCCATCTACCACCTGAAAGTGAAACGATCAAAATAGATCATTAAGATGCTTGAGACTATGCTAGGCACAAGGCTCAGGTTACGGGTATAGGCCATTCAAACTCGTTAAGGTTCCCCACAAGCAACCGGCTCGTATCTCCCTAGCTAATGAATTTAGACTCAGGAATTATTCTGAGAATGTGACTTTGATGACCTGTTCTAAGAGAAGCTGCCTCTGAAGGTAACCACCACAACCTCACGCAAACAATGGAGTTAGGGTTTCATCAATCATGGAAAAACAAGAAAGAAATTTCATCAGGATTTCGATGCGTGCAAAGAGATAAAAGCAATCCACCCGGCTTCAAACCTGTGCAAGGGGGAGTAAGAAGGCTAGTCTAGCACAGAGGGTTTCAAGGCCTCGGTCTCAAAGAGGGCTCATGAAATGTACAGAAACTTTCATAGTTATCTCAACAACCAGTGCAAATGATGTGAGTAATAAGGCGCACAACATGATGCAACAGAAGAGGCTTATGATGCAATTCAATGCCATGTGTGAGAAAGACCAACTAGTTGTAGGTGGGAAAAAACAAGGCAAAGCACATGCAGTGATTAACTAAACATTATGCAGCAATAAGCAAACTAAAAGAGAAGTGAGTGTAAAATAAATGGAAAATTATAATGCATAAAGCTATTGATCATAAGAGAAGACATCAAACATAATTTTAAACCATAAAGCAAAACTTTCACAAGTGAACCTAATTAAAAACTTGAACTAATAGATGTTTATTAATAGATCCTAGCTAGCCTAAACCCAAAACCCTAGTTTAACCAACGAGGTGGTCGGGTTATGTGAAATCAGCTTCCTAGTGCAGCCATCGCTTTAGTTCCCATCCTACAAGAACAACAATGTTCGCAATCAGAGCCAACATACAAAATTGTGCACCAAAAACAAGACTAATTACCTGAACAACATGTGCAACAACAAGAAGGTCATGGATACTTACCAGAGAAGGTGCTAGAATGGATTGTTCAAGCTTAGTTTATTTCCATCCTGATGCATAGAAATATGTACTTGAAACCTAAAATCATCTATAAATTACACATCCATGCATGCACAACCCTAAATCCGACGGAAGTGAGGTAAAACATTTCCTACTTGTAGGTATATTCAATGGATAGGCTCTGTCAAACCAGCTGGGAATCTCATCATGATGTTGAGGATGATCAATTTGATGGAATGGAAAAATTAGGCATTTTCCAGGAAAATTTGAGGTGCTTGTGAATCCAAGTACAAAAAACCTAATTTTGAAAACCCTAGTTCAAAGTGGTCCCTGGGTTTCGTCAGGGCTATGAGGATCTGAAGTAACTTTCATTAGAGGCCGAAGTGCCTCACCATCCTAGACAAACCCTAGAACTTCGAGCAGGGGGCTTTCAAACTTCGATGGTTTCGTGAGATCAACTGGAGAATGGATGTGATCATTATTTGTGGTGATTTGACTATCGTTAGTGGGCTTATTATTAATTCGGCCAATTGTTTGCGCATTGACAAATTGACAATATAATGTATCAGATTATTTAGATTTCCTAGGATGGGATGAATTGACTATAAAATTTTCAGGCAATAGAGAGGTTTTCAAAACATCACATACTTGTTCCTAAATGCAACTGGAACTAGGGGGCAATAATCGAAAATATTAGAGACAATGGCTGGTGTTTTCTTTCCAGTGAATAAATTAGGATATATCGGTTGTTGCATATCATCAATTAGGGGATAGAAATATGTGCTTGGAGAAACATCACTCAAATGGAAGGCTTTCCCAGATGAGATGACATCTGGCATGGTTATGCTAAGAGGAGCGTGATACGTGGGAACTATCATTTCATAAACCCTAATTTGAGAAACCCTAATTTGACTTGTTTCAGGGGTCTCATCAGGATTATGAGAACTTCAGATAATCGATAGCAGGAGCTTAATTTCTTCGATTTCCTGATGGGTCCCTGAATCATCACAAAGTGGATCATCGAATTTTGTTGGCTTCATACAGTCGATAGATAGATATGAATGACAGTTCTCAGAGGCATAAATGAATATGTTTTCAAATATGTGGTGATCATTGGAGCCATCAATTAGATCAGGTTGGGTACCTGGCACATTAGGCTTCCCAGGAGTTAACAGTTGGGATGAATCAATAAAAGAAACATCTTGAGGTTTTCGAGATAGGTAGTCACTCATTTGCCTATTTAAATATTGTGCATGAAAAATATCAGGCATAAGAGATTCATCAATTTATTAATGTGATTGTGAAACACCACTCGCATGTTCTTGATTGTCGTCAATACTAGTGTAAGACTGTTTTGAATGACTTGAAGAAATTACTGGTGTGGCCGACTCACAAAATAAATCAGGGAAAAATGGAAGAAAAGATTCAGATGTGGGGTTATCAACCGTAGAAGGGCCCTCATCTTACACATCAATGTCATCCAGAGAGGCCAATGATTTCGTATGCCCATCATGGTCCAATGATTTTGTAGGGAAACCAAATTTACCCAGGATAGGACTCAATTTATTATCAGTATGAGAATGAGATTTAGAATCGTACCCAGGCAAACATTCAGTGGACTCGAGATAGGTTTCATTGACAGGGAGAGATGTTAGTTCAATATGTTTTTCAAGCTCCGATTTGACAGGGTGTGTGAAAGATTTAGGGAAAAAATATGAACAGCTGGCAACTTGAAGATCATCATAACAAACATTGGGATCAGGCTTGGTTGCCGATTGAAATTATTCTAGGGAAACAAAAACCACCTGTCGAAATTGTTTAATTAAATATGTCCAATCGATATCCCTTTTAGGTAACTCAAAAAAAAAATGAACAAATCTGATAGAAAACTCCTCTAGAGATTCTTGAGGTTCCATTCTGATCTCATTTAACTTTATTAATACATTTTAAAAATCATACCTGTGAAAAGCTCGTTGTAATTCACCGACGAGCTGCTTGAACGAATGGATGGACGTTGACAGAAATGTGCTGCAACATTTCTTAACGCGACCTTCAAGAGTGACGGAGAAAAGCACAAAATCCAATTCCTCATCATCAATTTCGTAACACTCACAAAAATCGCAAAAATCTGAAAGGTGTTCGGTTATAGAAACTCCATCCTCACCATCGAATTTTAACTGAGACAAGTGATACCAAGGTTCATTGGGGATTGAGTATCGAGAACCAGATAAATTTGATAAACATCTCGGGAGAATGATTTGGGGATGAGCCATTATAGATATGAGACTAACTGCAGGCTCTAACGGCTCAACTTGTCATCAAGCCCTCCTTCTAGTGCCAATTTTGTTGATAGGAAAAATTGTACTACCGACAACAAGGGGGTCTCCCCGGTGAAAGGTCCCAATTAGACCTCACACCATTTGGGATAGGAGCCCCATCCGGTATGTGAGCCCAACTGTCGCCATAAGTGTTTCCACTCTTGGTTGTCGGACGAGAAGATGATGGAGCAGAGGAAAATATGAAATGACCAATCAGTGAATCAAAATTAGCCCAATATTAATGAACCATAAACAAAGATACAAGCAAGTCTAAGCAGCAAAATAAAAGGGGGGTATGCCATGACTAGGATCAGTGAGCCAAAAAACCAGTCAAACATACATCAAAGAAAACACACCGGAAGTAACTGCAAAGTAGCTCACAATAGATCACCAATGTGGCAAGGAACAAATAAAAACTGATTCAAGAGCAAATGTACATGCAACCACTGTGAATTGGTTCATAATCAATTGCATGCATGAAAGCATCCGAACAACATAGTGAAATATTAGACAGCTAGTACCATCACCACAAACAAGCACATGGATCAGTGCCGAAAAAGAGAGTATATTATTTATGCTGCTGCAACGTCAAATCCATGTTTACGACTCGTCCAAAACCCAATAGTGGAACATGGGCTATTCATCTCAATGCATGATACAAAAACCCTAGCCTCGCTACCTCTCTCTCTACTTGATACCAAGAGCTAGTGCCTTTGGCTCTCCAGCAACAATTCCTCTATCATACTGGCTTCAATGTTGACCTAATAGTCCTTGTACTCTTTCTTGAAGTTGTACATATAGGCTAAGATGATTCTTGAGTTTCCCTTGAATCTTGGTCTTCCCGACTGTTGGGCTGGCTTACGACTTGGGCCATTTGTGACCTGTGACCTAGGGTTATATGTGACCTGCGACCTTGACCAATCTGTGACTTGTGACCCAAATCCTTCTGCGACTTGCGACCTGGGCCATTTGTGACCTGCAACCCAGGGTTATATGTGACCTGCAACCTTCGGCAATCTACGACTTGTGACCTTTGGCAATCTGTGACTTGCGACCTTGAGTTTTTTCTCTCCTGCATCCTTCTTTTGGTGATATTTGGGTTTCATAGCAAGATTCCTTTTCCTGCATATCAGTCATGTGCATGTGACTGGGTGCCTTTGAGCTTAAAGTGAGGTTAAGGATCCACCTTCCTCACCGGGGGAAAGCCCCATATTTTGTCATGCAAGTCATCGGCTTCTACCTGTAAATTAAAACACGGGTCACATTTACTTAAAATAAGATTGATGTTGAAACACATTTAATTAGCTGGAAGAATAATTTAGCAAATAATAAACTTATACCCCTGTGTGGTCTAGTGTTGTGCTACAGCGTGGTCTCCACTGAGTTTTCCTGGGATCTAAATGTTCACAGCTAAGCCCGTCGAGAGGATCAATATCAGTGTTTTTATTATAGTGTGGGTGCCTCCGTCATCAGAGCCATCAACCTTGCAGGTTGGGGCAGAGATTCGCCTTGCTGATATTAGCTCATACTTCCTATCTGTCCAAAACCCATTGGAGGTGGAGTGTTAATTGGGACTACGCCCTCCTTATGTTATCCATAATGGAAACCACGATATGTGCCAATGATACCTCTCCCATTTTCAAAAGGTTTGCATCGAGATATCAATAAGGGGGAGACCCTTTGAAATGGGATTTAAAAGGTCATAATTTGGTGTGCATGCAAAAGTGCTAGGATCTTTTTTCATAACTTGAATCCTACACATACACACAGATATTAAATAAGAATTAATCCTATGCATACATGAGAAAAATGATTAAGCATGGAGAGGAAATGTGATTTTTTCTAATATAAGAATTGATCTCTCGAACAAGCGCTTCTAGTCCTTGAAATTTCCCACGAGCCTGCACGTTGACACATTTGATTTTTTGGAACCACGGTGAAGCCAATCATCGTGCTCCCTCTCCAAAACACCATCGACGAGCTCTCTTAGTTCACAAATGAAAATTATGGTGCTCCTAGGTCACAAATCCAGCTGCTTTCTTGAGGGGAGATCTTGTGACCTCATTAGCAGTGCAACTCACTAACAGTTACCCAGTCGCATACCGAATGAACTGGGAAGTTGGCTAGGGTTTTGTGATGTGACCGCCTGACTTAGAGGGAGAATGCGACTTCCTGGCGAAGTCGCAAAGTCGCAGTGTAGTGGAGGTCGCGTTGTTGGCCTGTTGTTGAGCTTGTGCGACCCAGCGACCTGAGGGATAGTGTGACTCAAATTTTTCATGTGAAATGCGACCTCACAAAGATCGCACGGTCGCACTGCCACACCAGTCGCATGTTTGACTTGCTCCATCAGTTTTTCGACCCAGCGACCGGTCGCATTCTTGGTGATGTCTTGTCTTCGGATGATAAGATGGGGATTTAACTACAACCTGGTGACCAGTGTGGTCTCATGCCTTGTAATATGACACTACCAAAGTGGTGGGAATATTTGAGCCATCACATGTACGAGGTCATTATGGAAACAACCCAAAGATAGGCTCATATCTCCTCAGCCTAGAAGACTACTCTCCTACCCGAATTCATCAACTTTGAAAGGGGAAAATTGTCATAGAAAAGACTGTGCATAATTACTATATGTCCTTGACATGCCCATTTGTGATTTATCAGTTGGGTGATAGGGTTTACGAGGTGCGTTGAGCGTATAAGACGTTCCTTGGACGTGTCTTCCAGCAAAGAATGAACTGTACAATCACAATTTCATGATGTGATCATGCGCATTCCCCATGATGTGTGTAAGGCCCCTTCTTCTCTTACGAGCTTCTAACAGATATGGATTTCACAGTGAGCACCAAATCTCAACGCAGTCATGACCAGAATTCATGTGTATTCATTACGTGCCAAGGTTTCCACAAAATATGACTCCATGGGCTACCAATAAGGCACCCAACATTATGGATACGGATTTATGCCTATGTCGTATCATGACCCATTTTTTTTGTTTTTATTCCATAACACGCAACTGTTAGAATATTTCTTGGGCCATTTACGTCTTTGCACATTAATTCGGAGTTGGCCCTTTGCCACAGTTACCGAATGAATTCCAAGGCTTTTTGGATGTGCTAATATAGCCCAAATTCGAAGGGGTTAATCTTGTAACCGCATTGAATTCCAACCATGCCATATGTTGAAGAATCAACACGTACTAGGCAACGGTGTCACCATGCCATGCTTAAAACCCCTTTGATGGGCATGTGTAGCTCACATGGACAATTGGAACCTTATCTCGCAGAGTATTTGATGATGTCGCGCTAATGGATCTTTCAATTAAACAGATACGTTGTTCGGTGTATAACGATGAAACCTTCAACAAATTTCCTTTTGAGGTGCGCAACTAGCATTGTGTTCAACTCCATGCACAATGCCCATACACATGTGGCCTCACTCTTATTTTTCTCATCTGATTCAAATTTTTCGAGCATTTTGTTCTTTCTTGCATCACCCTGCATGCCATATTTCAAAAATATATGAGCACAAAAATAAAATAAAATCAAATCAAAGATTAGCATACCAATCTAGGGTGTCATCATCTAATGTCACTTTATATTTGCAATATAACAGTGAGGTTATTAGTTAAATAACATACTTTTAGTCGCACGCTTAATCAAGGTTTTATCGAATATGATTAAATTAAGTTCAACCTATGTAGCTTCAAGATTAGAGAGCGACCATTACCAACCCATCATGACTCGACTCAAATGCTAGACATTCCTCCAATATTAACATGCCAAACACAACGCTTGGCCTTTGAGGCTTACTCTTCTCATATAAATAAACCTTATCTTAGTAAAGTAATGCTCACATGCATGTGTGTGATTGAAAATATTCTTTCAAACCTGGTGGAGAGACAGTGGGCTATGATGTGCCACAGTGAAAATTGAGAGAGCAAGGCTCTAAACTTTGATCCATGGTTGTGATCGCGTAGATGTTTTAACATGTGTGGAGGACCACCAAATTACAAACCCCAAATTAATGGATAGTGTGAGGTTACATGCACAATATGGAGGTGGGCGACCACTCATGCAAAGGTAGACTGATGGAAATATAACTCCCGACAACAACTACCTGCCCTAAGGTGATAAGACAAGTGGGTGCAGCATGCATTGTATGAGTGAGTGTAGTGGCAGGGTCTGGCGAGAAAAGGTCACGGAGGTGCCACTGACTGAAGGTTGGGTTGAATATTTAAATGAGTTGAGCGAGCAGAGGAGGACCCAAAATTTTGAATATACCCAAAATTTTGGGTGGTGTTGTAGCGGCTACAACATCACCCTACTGTGTATCAGTCATTTTTCTTCCTCCTAATATTTTAACTTGTGCTTTTGGTGCTAAGCTGACAAGGGGGTCGCTCTCCATACTTAAGCCTACTCGAAACAATGGTTTTTCTAGAACCTTTCTTGTACTTTCAAATTCATATTTCTCTTCATTCCCATGGAGTCAGGAAAAGTTCCATATACCCTTGGAAAGCTCTTTGAGGGGAATATCTATCCAAATAATATAATTTTCATTTGATCAGGATAACTGAAGGAAATATACTTGGAACCTTCACTTCAATCATGAATCATCAACAATCTCTTATGTAGTGCCCCACTCTAGTTGATTTTACCTGATATTACATTAACATTGATACAGACTTAAGGCTCACATGTTATTCTTTGAGGAACTTATGTCGAGGATCGAGATACTTTAGTCTTACTATTAGTGAATGTGATGGATGTGTATTTTTCTATTCGATGTTATGATGATAATAGTTATTCATGGGCCCCATAAATATGTATATTTTGAAGTTCATTTTGTTATCCTCCAACCCTTAAAACTATCCTTTTCTCACACTAATTCACATTTTTAGCCATAATATGCTCAGTAAGAAGACTAAAGGGTGTATTTCATATTGTATGGCTTAATTTGAATAATATGCAAAAAAAAGAAGCATTTTTGGAAGTATTTACTACGCAAAGGTGTTGGGCCGGAATTAAGGTACGTCTTCACCCTACCTTTACTTCGAATTATCATACACTTTTAGGAATTTTTCCTCATATTAACAGTAAAGGAAAGGAGGATTAACGCAAAATCTGGAAAAATGGAATAACGGTAAAAAGCATGTTTAAACAACAAGGATTTCACTTATTTCATATTTATTCATAGGAAAACAAAGCAGTTGAATCGACGATGACCAAAAGACAACTAACAGACAAAGAACACGAAATCACAATTACCCCCAGGTACCAGCAAAAGGTGGAAAGACATATCCACGTCCGAAGAACTCAAACGACAGCCACGAGCAGTGAACTATTGTTTGGAGAAGACCATTCCACTCAGTGAAATCACCTTTAAAAATTCCAAATATGGATGAGAAAGGGGAGGCTGAATAGGAATTATCTTCTGTAATAGACGTATCAGGACAGAACTGTCCAATTGTATTCATGTCTTAACCTTTTATTTAATAAATAATTTGGGTATTTTGAATAGTCATTTCCTGATTTTTTGGTCGCGTTAGACTTCTGGTGGTTTGGGCCCAACCCTCGTAGTTTCCGTGCTCATCTCTGTGTTGTACGTTAATTACGGAATTTATGTTCAGTTATCTAATGCATTATGTGAGATATCTTTCCACTTGTTAATTTCTACGCCTATTATGCTGCAGTTTCATATGCCACTAAGACATTTTATCACTCATGTTTTCTGGTTTGCAATAATTGTTTTATAACTGTTAGATGCTTTCATCATTTTCTCAATTCCTTTGTATTTGTTAATGAGCTTTAGCACGATTTCTATTCAATGCTTTATATCACTAAGAATTATATCTATTAGTGTCCTGTGTTTTGATAGTTTGGAAAATCAAAAGACAAGGCAACATCAGAACCAATCTTTAGAGTTATAAGATCTAGTCCTCCCGCTCTCAGACAGGGATCTCTCAAATTTATTTATTTTTGCAAAGGTTTATCTTGTGTGCTTTGAGTATTGGTTTTAGACTAGTTATTAAGTGCAAGTGTTTGTTTATTTGTTTGGTTGAATTGATACAACAGAACATAAAAGGTCTAGGAAAGATAGATAGAAAGGGAAAATGTCAGCTTCATTGGGAAATGGAGTCAAAAAGAGGTCATGACAAACTTATCAATGGATATGGGATATCAAAGGGCAAATCTAACTTGGCCGCAGGATCCTTTGGTTTGGGAATGAGATGGACATCAATGATTTGGAAAGATAAATTTAATTCTCAACTAAGGGAAATTGAAAACACTACTTGAACAATAAAGAGCTATTTGATAAACAAGGCTAACCATGAATTTTACAAATCACACTTTAAGCAAATAATGACTTCAAAAAAACTTTTAAAATGAAATCTAAGATTCGGGGAACACCCTATTTCCTCAAAAAAATTATTTCAAATGACTTAGAAAACATAAAAGATTCATTGATAATTACGATCATAGAAAAGGGAACACCTAAATACATCTATGATCACAACTATAAATACCTTTAAGCCAACTATTCAAGCAAGGACAAGGGGCATGATCAAAATAGACCTCCTTGGCTCATTGTAAACAAAGAAAATTTAAAGAGAGACTTCAATAACAACCTTTAAGTGGCAGCAGACAAGCAGGGAGAGCCATAAATCATGTTGAAACCAACCATTCTAACTATTAAGGAAATAAACAAGCATGAGGACTAAAGAAAGACATTAAAGACTCTAAAATACCTCAGCAGAAGAAAACATAAAATAGTGAAGGATAAACAGGTCTAAGGTGCTTCCAAGAGTCATTTCTTAGCCTAAAACTTTCATCCTACTGTAGTAAGAATTTATGGAACAAAATGAAAATAGGGGAAAACATTAAACAGTTCAGAATACTTCACCAACAACCAATCTCATGGATCCAATGATAGAGCCTTCTCAAGAAAAAGCATGCAAAAACATCATCAAGGCTTTCAAGACTTCAATTTCTTCTTCAACTTCAACAGACTATGTATTATTTCATAGAGTTTCAGTATTACAACTATTAATCAAAAAACCAAAGTTTACAATGGATTCCTCAACAAGTTTTTATAGAGGAATGAGGAGGTCGAAAGAGAGAAAAGATCTTCTGATTTCAATTAATACAGTTAATGCTTCTCGGCCTTTGAGGGGCTCAAGGGAGAATTTTTTCAGATATTTTCCTATATTAATTGGTTTGCATTAAGTATTTAAGCTTGCTGGAAGCTTATGTTGACTTTAAGGCTTTGTGTCATTTCTGTAATAACTCAGCTAATATTTTTGTAATTAATCCTTTTGGTTGAATTAATTTTTCAGCTATATTGGGCAAAAATCTTCTATTCTGGTCATTACTCGGCCTCTGTTGAATGTCGTGAAGCCACAGGTGGAAACCTGGTAGTTGAGAGGAATCAATTTGCCTCTGATGTGGCAGTGGAGGCATCCTCTGTCTAATAAATATCCTTGACTTTCCTTTAACTGTGTTTAATTCAATGGATAAGGCCTTTGATAATCGAATTTTAGCCGTAATCCATTAAACTGTACAATTAATGTTTAATCCTTCATTTCTGCTGTGTCTGGGTCTTCGACACTGATACTCTTTGATTTGATTTAATATTACTATGTCTTGTTGATGTGCAGGTGTGTACAAGGTCCATATGGAATCAATGCCCATGATTCATCGATGAAATGTGAAATTGAAACCTGTATATGGCTTTCTTTAATGATGAATGAAATTCTAGAGGATAGAGACCCTTGGCTCTCATTTTATTTTTAAAACATTTGAAAAGCCCTTTTAAATCCTGCACAATATAAAAACAATTAAGAAATCCAACATATTTGGTAAAAAATTCTTTGGAGGTTTCGGGTAGGAGCATGGTCATTGGATGGCAGCATCCAACAGTGGAGATTTGCGCGTGGTGATCAAAAGGAGAGCGGTGGGAGTTTTTAAGTCAGAATCGTTGATCTGTGATTGACCAAGAAGATCAATGGTTGAGATTAACGGTGAATTAATAATGTGAAGGGGTCACATTATTTGTGAAAATAGAAGAAAATGCGAAGAAATAGGTAAAAAACCCTTTGGAGGAGGAAAAGTACTTAAAATGAAAATCGGGGTTTCGGATATAACCTGGGCCGTCGGATGAGATCAGCACAAACGATCAACGGTGGAGATCACTCATTGAAATCCTTTGGCGAGGCTGGAGGGCGAAAGTGTAATGAGAAATTAGATCTGAGTTGTTGATCTGCAAAGATCAACGGCGGGGAGAGAACACGATGGATCATAGTGTAAATGGGAAAGGCGGTTTTGGCTTGAAAAATCGATGGTATCGCGTAGCAAAATGAGAGAAAAGCGGGTTTGCCTTTTTGAACGCAATATGTGTCTAAGGCCACCACGTGTCTTTTTAATACCGCCTTCATCGTGTGATTTTCAGGAATTAACTTTCGCGCTTAAATTTACACGAAAACGCGCATCGACCGTTGGATCTGAGGACTCAGATTTGACGGTGGAGAATCGAGCACGATACTGAATAGGTGCATGGCAGATAGGAGACAGGGTGGTTTTGTTATGAACTGTCTGATTAGGGGATCGATGGTGGAGATTAGATCTGGAGGGAGGTAGGACCCACAGGGGTCGGGCCTGTCGGGTTAGATATGAGCCGTTGGATGGAACAAATCGATGGCTGAGATGTGATCTGGGGTATGAACGAAAATAATACAAGGGCGGAGAAGGGTTAATAAGGACCGTTGATCTATAGAGATCAATGGCTGTGATTGGCCAAGAAACATTATGAATCAGGATACTTGATTTAAACCAAATTCGGGAGATGAGATCTGGACCGTCCGATCTGGACACGTGGATGGCCCAGATTCAATTGGGGGCATGCAATCGGCGGGAGAAAGAACTTGAATGGCGCCGATGTGATTAAGCACTGGCCATCAATCTGCAGATCATATCAATGGTGGGGAGTGAATCGGGGGAACGACCAATCAGAAGGGGAGAGCAATTGCGCCCGATAAAATCTGTGATGCGATGTTGCGCTGATCGTTGATCGGCTTTAGATCAATGGTTGGAAATGAGTTTGATCAATGAACGGCGAGACCCCTTATAATATATGAAAACCAAAAAATTTAATCGAATACAAAGGTTTATGTATCGGGGTGGGTTATATAAAAAGGCTTGGCACTCGTTTGCGGGGCCGTTGGGTTATCTGAAATGCGATAAGCCCATGTCTTATATGTATACGAGCCAATCGCATCGAAACTTTAGAATTGGTCTTTCAATCTACCCATTTTAATTCTCTGATGCGATTAGCGCCTCGAGAATTTAACTCTTGGTCCTGGGCATAGGTTTATATAAAGAGGGGCAGAGGTTTATACAGCGGGGCTCAATCGCATCGAAACTTTGATGCGAGGCTTTTCAATCTACCCATTTACATTAAAAAACATAACACTAGCGGGTTTAGACCAAACTTAGGAAAAGTGGGTTTTTATGTTTTTCAGAGGAAATTTTCATTGGAGAAGGTTCATTACAATGACTAAGTGCCCGATTGCAGGGTATTTGGTTATATGATCAACAAGGAACTGGGGTTAAAAAGTATAAGGGCTTATCGCATCGGAGGTTTCAACATAACAAAATAGACTGGCGCGCTCCAATTTCTCTGATGCGATAAGCACCAAAAGGGTATAGCACGTGGTTCTAGCGCCGAGAAATATGTGGGGAAGTGGTTTTAGGCTTAGCCCAAGGGGGCTTAAGTCTACAGCTTAAAAAACTTATTTTTTATGAAAATTTTCACAGTTTTTGATAGATTTGGGAATTTTGGTAAAGTCTAAAAATGAGTTTTAGACTTTGTAAAATGGATTTTTATGAAGGGAAGAAGGGAAAATATGAAAAATAGAGGAATTTCATGGGGGGAAAAGGGGATAAAATGAAGGTTATTTTTTGAGTGGAGGAGGGGAAAAAATGGGATTTTGCAGTAGTTCTTTCCCTATGAAAATGGTAGATTTTCAAAATTAAAAGGGAAAAGGCAAGGACGATTAACCAAAAGATAGAATATCTTCAGAAGACTTCAAGCACCAACAATTTTGGCAATAAAATTGTTTCTTGAAGGCTGTCCTAAATGATTTAGCCACCATTTGATATGACAAAATTTTATAGGTGGCTAACAGTGGCTCCACTTGGGGATGGTGCTTTTTTTAAGGCATCAATACTTTCAGGCTTGCATTCTCTAGAGGCTGATCAGTGCTTTATCCATTGGACTGCCTTTTCTTCACTTGGATGGTTTTCTTTTGCTCTGAAAAAATATTAGCAACCATGAAAAATAATAAATTTTCATCAACACAAGCTTTCTACCTACCCAGTCCTACTGATCTAACATTTTTTCTTCTTTAGAGTGCACTTGGATTGGAAAACTCTCTTACAACATTTTATTCTTTTGAAAGCATAAAACTAATATATTTCTACTCCTTGTGTCTCCATGAAGTCAGATTAAACAGTTGATTTCATATGCTTCTCTTCCTAATCTACTAATCTGTTAGGATTAAACAGTCTAACAGATTTTTATTCACTAACTTCTAAATAGAAATTTAAAAGCATACAAGTCAATATTGTACAGTCTAACTCGTTGCTGATCTATGGCATAAAACAACAAGCTGCACATAGATATTATTTTGCAGAAAATTAAATCAAAATGGAAGGCTTAAGATCTGAAAGTTCAAGCACTTCCTTCATCTCTTTTCAGCTCTGTTTTTATTTTTGTTTGAGTTTTTCTTTGCTTGTTCTTTGGTTCAAATTTTGAGCTGATTTACCTCTCTTTTGACTCAGGAATTAAACAGATTGGAGTCATTCTTCTCTCTGAGAACTAAGTTTCGGATTTGAGCATGTTTGAACCTTTAATTTCTAACCTAATCTACCTACTAATAAGCCAAGATTAAGCTGTTTGGAAAATCGAATTCACTAACCTATCAGCAGTCAATTTAAAACTAATTAGCCATGATTAGGCTATATGGCTAACTAGAAGTGTGTTTTTAGTAGTGGCATTTGAGCTTGCACACTTCCATATTTTGCTTCTCTTTTTGGTATGGAGTTGTACCTTTATTGTTTTTACAATCTACTCTCTTTTCTCTCTTTTACTGTTTTTGTATTTTTATTTTTCTAACTTTGAATGCAACATTTGGACTATGATATTTACAAATGAAAAAACAAAATGCTTTGAAACTCATGATTCCTGGCAGAAGTAATGCTTTAGCATCCTGCCATTGACAAGACGTCCATACAGATCTTCTCCATTCAATTCTTTCAAGAAGAATGCATTGTGACCCCTCTCAGCATGAACAATATAGGGGCATTTCCACAAGTTCTCAAACTTGCCATGTTTTCCCTTCTCTTCTCTCCTTGAATCCCATTTAAGAACAACATTTACAACCTAGAAATTGTTTGCCTTAGTCCTCTTATCAAATAGTTTCTTTACACTTTCTTGGACTAACTGCATTCTTTCATATGCTTCTTCTCTAGTCTACTGTAAATGGATGGTTTGGTTGATTCTCCTCTGCATATCATTCTCTTCAACCTGCACTTCTTGAAGGAGCTTCATGACTGGAACTCCTAATGAGGTGGGGAACACTGCATCCATGCCATAGACCAGCTGATAGGGGGACATGCTTATTTACTTCTTTGTAGTTAACCTATCAGCCCATAAGGCATAAACCAACTTACTGTGCCATGATTTCTGATTCTGTTCCAACAGCTTTTTGAAGATATTGATAAGGCTCTTGTTGGAAGATTCAGCTAATCCATTTCCTTGGGGATAGTAGGTAGTAGAATGGCCCAATTTTATGTGGTATTTGTAACAGAAATCAACCATATTCTTAGATTTAAAAGCAACAACATTATCTGTTATCATTTTTCTAGGACAACCAAATCTGGATAGGATATTTGTTTCGAGGAACTTGATAATGACAGATTCATTAACATTTCTAGAGGGTATAGCTTCTATCCACTTCGTAAAGAATTCAGTGGCCATGAGGATCCACTTATGTTGGGCTGAGGAAAATGGATTAATTTCTCCAATGAAGTATAAACCCCGTTGTTGAAAAGGAGCCTCAACTCTAATAGGATGTAATGGTAAGGGAAGGAGTTTTCTTTTGCAATCAAAAATTTGACACTTGTGGCAAGACATGACCAACTTTTGAGTATCTGGGAAAAGGGTAGGCCAATAGTGACCAAATCTAAGAATTTAGTTTGTTGTGGGCTTCCAATAGAGGTGTGATCCACATTCTTCATCATGCAACTCATGCATGATTTTCCCTGCATCATCTTCAAGTAAAAATTTAAGCAAAATTCCAACAACATTTTTCCAATATAATACCCCATCTAAGATGCAATAACTCAAAGATTTTTGTTTCAAAAACATAGCTTTAGTTTTAGACAAAGAAGGAGGGGCATTCAAATATAAAAGCACATAAATAATGTCAGCACACCAAGGAGAATTCAGAAATGTCTCTTTAATGAAAGGAGCAGTAGATTCTTCTATTTCTTCCAACACATCTACCATATTCATGTCTAGTGCTTGGAAGTTAGACTCGGCCGTAAGTTTTTCTAATCCTTGCCCTTTAACTAGTTTGGTGGGCCTGATTTCTAAGTCATATTCAAGAATAGTTGCAATCCATTTTCCCCTTTTACCATCAGGGTCTTGACTTAGAATGTCCTTGACAACAGTATGTGGCACAAAAGAAATTATGTGAGACTGTAAAATGTAGACTCTAAAGTCCTTGAAAGCTTTCACTAATGCTAAGGCTTGCTTCTCCATGATGTTATATTTGAGAGGAGCATCTCTTAAGGCCCTAATAAAGAAGGATATTGGTTGTTCTTGCCCCAAGTCATTCTTTTGAAGTAATACTGCAGCTATTGTATGCTCAGATGCAAAATAAAAGATATAAAATTCTTTGGTGAAATCTGGACTAATCAAGACTGGTGTTTGAGTAAGAGCTTGTTTAACCAGTTCGAATGATTGTTTAGCTGGTAAAGTCCATTTTAAACCTACATATTTCTTAAGCATGTTTGTAATTTTTTTTAATAGCTCAGCAAGGTTGGGGATAAACCTCCTCAAAAAATTAATCTTTCCAATGAAATATTGTAATTCTTTGAGGCTTCTTGGATGGCTAATTTGTAATATGCCATCTATCCTTGTGGGGTCTATTTTGATTCCCTCTTCTGAAATTATATGGCCAAGAAGCTTACCTTCTTGGAGACCAAAGAGTGTATTCTTGGGATTCAATGACAAGCCAAATTTCCTACACTTCTCAAAAACTTTCCTGAAGTGAATCAAATGTTCCTCATCTATTTTTGAGAAAACGGTTATGTCATAAAGGTAAATGATTATGAAATAGCCAATATCTTCAGAGAAGGCTATGTCCATGGCCCTTTAGAAGGTGGCCCCTGCATTCATCAATCTTTCCTACACTTCTCAAAAACTTTCCTCAAGTGAATCAAATGTTCCTCATCCATTTTTGAGAAAACGGTTATGTCATCAAGGTAAATGATTATGAAATAGCCAATATCTTTAGAGAAGGCTATGTCCATGGCCCTTTAGAAGGTGGCCCCTACATTCATCAATCTGAAAGGCATTTTGACATACATAAAGGTGCCCCAAATTGTGGTAAAAGCAGTTTTGATTTGATCACTTGGGAGCACTAACACCTGATTGTAACCCGAGAACCCATCTAAGAGGGATATCATTTTTGACCCAACTACCCTTTGAAGTATATGGTCCATATTGGGTAAGGGGTAGTTGTCTTTTAGAGAGGCTCTATTTAAATTTCTGAAGTCAATACAGAGCCTGATTTCCCCTGTTTTATTTCTAACAGAAACTAAGTTTGATACCCATTCTGAATATCTAATTGGTACTATGATCCCAGCATCATGCATCTTTTCAATTTCTGCCTTAACTAAAGGTAGTAAAACAGGGTTTATTCTCCTTAGCTTTTGTTTGAAAGGCTTTTGATTTTCTTTAAGAGGGATTTTGTGTTGAATGATGCTAGTATCATACAATTTCAGGTCTTTGTACCCCCAAGCAAAAACATCTTTAAATTCTTTAAATAGCTCTATGTATTGCAATTTTATGTGAGATGGGAGAGTGTTGGACAATTTAATTATCTTGGGTTCTACTAGGCTGCCTATGTTATGTTCTTCTACATTTGTTTCCACAGGCTCCATTCTTGGTTCTTTGGCTACATCGTTAAAATCGAACAAGTGTTCTAAAGGCGCGAGACCTCTTGGAATCGTATCGTTCTTGCATTGTAAAACTTCCAAGTCTTCTTGGTCTGCGTTGTCAATTATCTCTGCTTCAAAAGGATTCTCATAATGATTTATGTCAGCAAAATATGTCATTTCAACTTCTAGGATTTGTTCAATATACAAACAGTTTTCTTTATGGCTGGTTTATGATATTGGTATGTCGAAATCATTTTATGATTTTAAGAAATCATCTATGTGTTTATCAAAATCAAACACTTGCCAGTGATCTTCGTTATCAGGCACTGCAGGCCTGTGTTTTACCTTTACACTAAGCTGTTCATTTACCTCAGGTATTTGGCAGTTGCTGGCATTGAAAGAGAGTTCATTTTCTAGATAATTTAGTGCTCTACGAATGAAAATAAGTTCGTACTTTTCAAAGGTTTTCAATAAATGAAGGGCAGCATTCTGATATTCCCTAAGCTTTGGATTTCTAGCTGAGTATTCTCCTTTGATTTGTCTTATGATAAGTTCAGAATCTCCTAAGATTGATATATTTTGGGCTTCTAATTGTTTAAGCAATTGTAAGCCTAGAAGGAGTGCTTCATACTCAGCGATATTGTTAGTGCATGGGAAATCTAATTTATATGAAAAACTCTGATTCATATTTTGAATCCAAACACCTGCCCCTGCACTTTTTTTATTACAGGATCCATCAAAGTTTATTGTCCAAAGTATATTTGATTCATTTTCATTTTCTTGTTGTTGTTGATTGCCAATGTTTTGTATCTGATTTGAGGGAAGTTCTGATTGTTCTGGTAAACTGGTTGGGTCTACCTTTTCCTTTTCTTGTTGAGTAAGTTCATCTTCATTGCATAAGATAAAGGAATCTAAACTTGATTGAATAGAATAGATTGGAGAGTTGTTTGGTTTATCTATGTTGCTCACCATGTACTTCATGTGAGATTCCCTGTATAGTCTTTTGTTTTGGTTAAAAACAGGGATGGTGGCATAGGACATGTCCATTTGAAGGCTTCCTTGAAGTTTGGCTCCCCATGATCTTGATAAGAGCATGCCATACTTAGGGGGAATGTCAGCTACAACTATGTCCATTACTAGACTCTTAGCAGGGTCTGAGCTAATTTAACACATAAATCTTTGATTAAACCCAAACATTTGACTCTGCTTGAGTCAAAGGAATACAAATCTTTGTATGGTTTAGTAATTTCTAAGCCTAAGCTTTCCATTACTACCTTGGGCATCAGATTGTGTAAAGCTCCATAATTTAACATGGCATTGTGTAAAATTTTCTCATGTATGTTCAAACTAACATAGAAGGGAGGGACGGCCCCTTCTTGGTATTTTCCTTCAACTTCTGGACCAAAAAACAACTTAGGTTTGTCATCTGTCAAGTTCAAGGTGTCAGTATCACTTCCTAGGTTCAAAGCTTTTAAAACTTGGTTTTTGTACACTTCTTGGGTTACTAGTTCAGCTAGGGGGATGGTAATTTTTATCTTGGAAATCTCTCCCTCAAGGCTAAAAGGAAGAATTGATTTTTTCATATTTACATTTGTCTTTTCAATTGAATTCTTTTCAGTAGTTTTGATTTGCTGAACTTTGTTCGGACTAGTAATTGGGATAGTTTTGTTACGACCACTAGCTGAAGTGCTAGGGGTACTCTGTTCAAAATTTGGCTGGTTGTTTTTCTCTTTGTTTAAATCTGGTTTTTTAGCCAAAATGATGGGTTTATCTGCTATCTTCTTAGGTTGACTTTCTGTGTTTTTCTTGATAGCAGTGCTAGTGTTCTTATCTTTTGAATTGTCTATGTTCCCTTTTATCCTAAGATCATATTGTTTGTGTACCTCCATGATTTCATTTTCAAACCCCAGTCTATAATCATCAGAATCTTCATAGGTGTTTGTACATTGATCAGAGAAGAAACCTTGTTCTTCCTTAGTGAGGAAAACAGCATCCCCACTGTCTGATCCAATCAAGTTTACATGAGCTTCTCCCAACCTTTCCATGTCCCTATCTTCCTCATATTGATCTACATAGTTTTGCTGGAAGGGAGGTCTAACCTATTGGTCACTTTCATTTTGCTTAGCTTGATTGTTTTCTCTCCTATAATTCTGATTTCTATTTCTATTTTGGTTGTTTTGAGGTTCTCTTGGTGGCACTCTATCATTCATATTGATCTTTTCAAGCATCCTTTCCATCACCTTCACTAGGTTGTCAATTTTTGTGTCAGAAGTTGAGGTTGAGGGTAGTAGGTCATCTTTATAAGTTACCCTCTTCTCTAATCTCAACCTATTTCTTTTCTCAATTATGTTTTCTTCTATGCTCACAGCTCCCTTCTGCATGTCTTCTAAGGTTAAGTAATCTCTCTCCCTTAACTGATAAGCCATTTCAGCATCAAAGCCTTTGGGATACCTTACTAAGGCCATGCCTTGAGGAGGTTTCATGTGAGGTGGAAGAGCATTGTAAACACTGTTGAACCTAGTGAAGTAGTCATGAACACTCTCCCCTTGATTTCTCTTGAGGCTGCTATATTCTGCTAGTATTTGGAGAGGGTTCTTTTTAATTTCCCATTTGTTGATGGATGTTTGATACAAGGCAAGGAGATCATTTATACTGTTAGGAGGTAGGTTTTTAAACCACTTCTTTACATCTCCTCCTAAACTTTGGGCGAAGATCCTCATCTTCACAGTTTCTTCTTCTATCTCCATGTAATCAAATGCATCTTCCATCCTATCTACATGATGTTGAGCTGTTGTAGACTCTTTTCCAATGAAGTGAGGGATTTTGGATTGGTAATCATTTGGTAAGGGAAGTAGAGGTTGTGGTAACACTAATGGGGCATACCATGTTGCCATGGCTGGAAATAAGGGTGGATTTACAAGAGTGAAAGTGGGTTGAACAGGAGTGTTTTGCACAATGGTAGTATGGATTGGAGTGAAATAAACACTTGGGCCAGCAAACTGATTTTGAGCAGATTTTTTATGAAAAAGGCTAAAGTGATGAAGAAGCTGGGAATCGGGAGGAGTGGAAGGTGAGGCTTCTCTACTGAAGCTTTGTTGCAAATCTGCAATTTCAAGATCAGCTTGGTTTAAATCATCTTGAGATCTAGTTCTAAAGATGTTCTTTGTATGATGTAAATCAAAGTGTAAATTCTCTAAGACAGCAAGGTTTTCAGAGATAGACTTTGTTCTTAAGAGGCTCCTATTAGCAGCCGATTCTCCAGATTTAGAAGTCTGCCACAGAATTCTCTCTGGATTGTCAACGATTAAAGGAGGATTTGGGTCTGGATGGGATCTAGTGTTGATCCTATGTGAAGCCGGACTGTTTTCAAAAATTAGAGAGGTTAAAGTTTTAGAGGTTGTTTTTGGGAGTTTTACCTCTCACGATGTCTTATCTAGTATGGGACTAGGCTTCTAAACTTCTTCAAGGCTAGTTAGCACAATCCTAAAGATATTTGGGGACCTAGCTGAGTAATAGGCCTACTGGGGCTAATGGAGTCGCCAGGTGGAAACTATTTAGCTTGTATGAAGGTAAAATATGGAATGGTTCCACCACCACGTTTATTATGAAGCCAAACTGAAATGTTTTTGGGTTTTTCTGAGTTATTTCGATCTTATAGGTTATGACAGTGTCCTAAATCTGATTTAACACTTAGCTAAGGTGTTTTAAACATACAAAGTTCACTCTTATGGCTTGGTAATTGGTTTCTTCAAGGTTTGATAAGGTCTTACGGGAATCCTAAGGGTTACTTAGTTTGTCACTGATTCAATAAAGTCCTATCATGATTACCATTTTTGTTAGGCAGTGCTTGAAGAAGGCCAAAAATGTTATATTGGACAGGGAGTGTTTTTTTTTTAATATTTTACTCAGTGTCCCACCATGATCGCCATTATATTGGTGTCTCGTGTTTTGATAGTTTGGAAAATCAAAATACAAGGCAACATCAGAACAAATCTTTAGAGTTACAGGATCTAGTCCTCCTGCTCTCAGAGAGGGATCTCTCAAATTTATGTGTTTCTGCGAAGGTTTATCTTGTGTGCTTTGAATATTGGTTTTAGACTGGTTATTAAGTGCAAGTGTTTGTTTATTTGTTTGGTTGAATTGATACAGCAAAACATAAAAGGTCTAGAAAAGATAGATAGAAAGGGGAAATTTCAGCTTCATTGGGCAATGGAGTCAAAAAGAGGTCATGACAAACTTATCAATGGATATGGGATATCAAAGGGAAAATCTAACTTGGCCGCAGGATCCTTTGGTTTGGGAATGAGATGGACATCAATGATTTGGAAAGAGAAATTTAATTCTCAACAAAGGGAAATTGAAAACACTACTTGAACAATAAAGAGCTATTTGATAGACAGGGCTAACCATGAATTCTACAAATCACACTTTAAGCAAATAATGACTTCAAAACAAGTTTTAAAATGAAATCCAAGTGTTAGTATGAATCCTTTGTCGAAGTGTACGAAAAAGGACCACTTTAGCTACGCATAACTAATAGCCCTAACAACAAAAGTGGCTGCCAATATCTTCAGATCTGCGGTTAGTTAAACCAGAAAAGAGCTGCAAAACACCAGATCTATGCATGGAAAGACACTAAGCAGTAAAAACAAGGGTTTGCTCCATATACCAATAGATAAGACAAGAACAATTTTTGAAAGAATTTTTATATTAATTGGGCACCTGGGAGGAAAGCAAGAAGGCGTATCCAATTCTCCTCAGTGGGATGGGTTCTTGGAAGTCCTCAGCACTTTAGATCTAATATTTCTCTCTCTTGTTGGTGTAGAAAACCCAATGCAAAGAATAGAGCTCAATGGGAGCTCACACAGCAAATGATGAAAAAATGGGACCAAGTGTATAGATCCAGAGTGATCTAATAGGCAACAAAAGGTGAAGAATGGTAGGAAAAACCCTCCTATTTATAACAAAATATTGGGTCATTCTAGATCTTGGTGCATGGGTTAACCAGATCTACATCCACTTTTTATGGAATATTTTATTATATTTGTTGGAGGGAAAAGGTATTTGACTTGGGTCAAATCCCTTAATTTGTCAAAAATAAATAAATAAATGATTTATCTATCTTTTTAAGGAAGCGGTTAGAAGATAATCAAATAAATAATGATTTATTTAATTATTTAAGGAAGTGGTTGAAAGATAATTAAATAAATAATGATTTATTTAATTATTTGTGGGTGATTTGGTCATATTTAACAAGGAATATTGTCTAAATAAGATTTAAATAATTATTCCTAGAAAATAATAAGATAAATGAAGGTTTATCTAATTAATTTCTTTGTTTTTGGGTTAAACATGACTGGGAATAATAATTAAATTATGGTTTAATTAATTATTCCATGAGGAAAATTAAACAAAATAGGTTTGTTTAATATTTCCTTTTGGGGTTTCCCGTTTAGACCATAAACAACCTAATAAATGTGGTTTATTAAGTTATTTTACATAGTGAAAGCAATTTTACTTAGGGTAAAATTGGTCTTACATGGTGTACTTGGGTCCATCTAATGATAGTAGGTTAGATGACCAAAAAATGGTGTAAAAGATTGCCCCCCAGCGTGCGAGTGTTAGGAGAAAATCGTATGACCGAAGTACGTTGTAAGAACTCAATCACCAGACATCAAAAGGGAAGTCAGAGAGAGAAATGTAAGGTAGACTAATGTGCTGAAGAACTAGACCCCGAGGAGACGAGACTTGCAGGTGCAACAAGTCTCTTTTTATGAGAGGGTACCTGTGCTAAAGGCGGCGGGGGAGGCATACCTATGCCCGCCGAGACAAAGTACAAAAGAATAGTGTGTCCAGTAAACAAGGGACCGAACCATAAAGTACAGCTGGCATAATCATGAGCCAAATAAAAATACAATGAGGAATCCCACATACATGTTGTGCCTGGGATAACAGCCAGGACTTGTACAATAATATCTGAGTACATGAGATAAAAATACAACCCAAATGCCCCCTGTAAATGGGGAAGGGCTCACAAAATCTGACTGATACATGCAAGTCGAAGAGGCGCTGCAAGTGGCTACGGCCAACATCATCAAACATCTGGAGCTGCATCAAAGGCTGCAAGGAAGAGGTCATCCGGGCATGTGGGGGGCTACCTGCAGGGCCACCCCCTCATGAGGGTTGAGACATCTCACACACACCCGGGAATCATCAAGAGCTGCTGTTGTATCACTGAACCATCAAGTATACGGATCTCGGTCATGCTGAAAGGAGCTGGAGTGGAGAAACAATCAAGTCAAAGGGAAATGAGAGATCCCTTTGCCTGATCCGAGGCACCAAACAAGAGTGGAAGCTGGAACCAAGGTACACCGCCCTCTAGACTCGGCTTCTGGAATGAATGAGCTGATGTCGACAGAAGGAGGTCTACCATAAGTGAGGCAATGAGAAATCCTCAACTAAGGCACGAGAGAAAATAGTAGAGCGACGGACAGACTGACACTAATGATGATAGTGAAGTGGAAAGGACTGAGTAGCGAATGGACGACTTCCCTTGTTAGAGCATAAAGGGCATGAATGACATGGCAACGACTGACACAATATCATAAGGGATAGGGGACAGTGGGACTGAAGGTCATAATGTGCGACACAAGAGAGAGACCAAGCAATGAAGGATGGAGGGCTATAGCGGGGTACAAAGGGACTCGAGATAGACTCCATGAATGCGATGATGACTCAACTTGGATGCTCTAAACAAGGGAGACTCGATGGTGCTGCCACACAGTAAAGGCCCAATGGGGGACCATAAAAACATGAGTACAAGATGGTAACTCATGACAAAAATCGACACGAACAAAGACAAGTAAGGAGGCAAGATGGTGCCCCAAGTACAAGTGTCGTAAGTGAGGAAATTCGATTTTAAGGATGGGTGAAGTGACCCTTCATGGAAAAAATGTGTTCTGGTGAAGTATCAAATCACAAAAAAATAATGGATACCCATTTGAGGGCTCGGTGAGAGCTTTCCAATGGTGCAGACGGTTTGTCAAACGAGACTACGGTATGGTCGCAACAGTCGAAAGAAGAAACAGGGGTTCTCTTTTAATAAGGCAGTTTTCCCTCCAAATTCACTCATTTGCTATTGTTGCTGTGATGAATGTAGAGAGGAGAGAAGGCCCTAAATCTTGCGGTGAGCGTAGCGGACAAACTGACCATTGGAATCGAGATCCTTCAGTTGCAGGTAAGAGGCCTAACCTTACTCTTTCATTTTTATGGATTGAAAGTTCAGTTTAGGGCCCAAAATCTTAGAAACAGACCCTCCTTCATCTCTACAGCCGGGTCGCACTTTTTAGGCCAAAAAGTGCGACCTGGGACGCAGGTTTCAGGGCAAAAACTGTGACCTGGGAGATGAGGGGGTTTTGGTGCTGTTTCATGGCTAAGAGTTGGGTTTTTGTGTTTGGTTATGGTATTCTCGATCTGTATGCTAACAAAGATGATGTTTTTGTGCAAGTATGGAAAATTTATGGGTTAACTGGAGAGAGAGAGACCTGGGTACATTACGGGTAGAGATCCAGGAGGATCAGGGTGTCCGTCCTGTGTTGGCCGGGTTTGGGGTTCTAAAGCTTTTGGAGAACCCTTTGATGAGGGCAGGAGAGCCTTTGTTGGCCCGGATTATCACTTACTGGGATCCAGAGCATGAGGTCTTTGTAGTGCAGGGGCACAGGATCGAACTGACAGTCCAGGATGTGTATTTCCTGACGGGCCTTCCACCACTGGGAATGGTGGGAAACACTCAGTCAGTATTACCGCGGGGGCGGCATATCATGGACTTCGTGGAACGACATTGTCGATCGGGTCTCCAAGTCAAGGGGACTCGGATACCGATCGGGGATCTAGAGAGGCTAGAGACTCGTGCAGTGGCCGCAGCTGTGCTGCGTATCCTGGGCAGCCAGGCGTTCCATCACATCACCAGGGGGCAGATGATGCTTGTGGAAAGTGTGTTGAGTGGGACCTACTATGGGTGGGCCCAAATGATGCTAGTGTCGTTAAAACGACAGTTGTCGCTCTGCAAGCGGCAAGTGAACCACGATTGTTCGTATGGGACTTTATTGTGCGCCTTCTTCTTTGAGAAGATCCCGACCTTGCGGCCTCATGTACAGCTTCCGGATGGGGGCCCGAGAGAGCGTAGGATGCGCCGGTGGGGGCGGCTACTGTGCAGAGGAGGAGGAGGGGCGGTCGGGCGAGTGTTTCAACCTGAGTTCTTTGCCCATTGGGATCAGATGCCGTTATACATAGACGACTATCCCTATAGTGGGATGAGTTATTATGGGGATCCGGACCTACCACTTCCGCCTGGTCAAGTATGGGGGCCCGATGGTAAGTGATAAGTAACATGCTATGGGCATGTCATATGTATCAGAGTAGATGGACTCTAAACACATGTTTTGCGACACATATTATGGATATGCATCATTTTTAATGATTATAAATGTTATTGTCTTGTATGAAATACGTGTGATAAATGCCAATCTAGAACATGGTTTGCAATACTATCTACATAATGATTCTGTTCTCGGGGTACATGGCTGAAAGTTATGGTTTCAAATGCACGTATCAAGAGTTTCACTTGTAAATAGCGTCTAAACAGCATAGGGTTATGCACACGATAAACACCATTTAGTTGCATGACAAAAAGTAGGGAATCCAAACGCACGTGCAGATGGAGGATGCGATGGAAGAGGGCATCGACTAAGAGACCACGCACTGCATCATATTCGGCCTGATTGTTGGTGGCAGAACCAATGCAGACCCCGTTGGAGAGAACAAGGGCATGCAAGGGGGTGAATATGGCCCAACCTGCCGAGGCTAGATTCTGGGAATAACGACTTGCACCATTGGCATAACCGATAAAGGGTGTGGACGGGGGGTCCTGCGGAATGGTGTGACAAGACAAAAAATGAGGTGAGGGGAGACAATGACGGCAGCGTGAGTGGATAGAAGACATCGAGCGGCAACTGCGGGAGGGAGTGCAATGAGCAGGATGACTATGACTCATATACAAACTAGAGGGTGGTATATGAGGGCTATCGGAAGTATGGCGAGGACTCGGGCTGCGGAGGTCAACAGAGATACGGGTGGAGTGATCTCGAGGATGGGTAGAAAAAAGGTGGTCAGGCGAAAGGACAGGGGAGGATGCAGGGGGACTGGGCTCCGAATGTCTCGCAGAGGAGGATAGGTAAAGAATGGGTGTGGTAGACTCCGTCATCTGAACATCAGGGGGGGAATGTCGATGGGGGCAGGGGGATCCTCAGGCTGGCCCGAATCATACTGCGCGAGTATGGGAGAGGCGGATTGATTCTGTTCAACCTCATACTCTCGGACTACCTCTAAAGAGGCGCGGTAATGCGTCAGGTGAGGACAATGGTGGGAGTAATGGCCATGAACACCGCACAAAGCACAGGGTTTGTTGGTGCGGAGAGTCTTGGGGTTCTTGGTTACGGACGAAGAAGGAATTGAGGCTTCAGGGACCGTAGCTTCAGGGAACGTGACTTTAACCATGGGCTGAATACAGGGCAACTCGGGACATGCATGGGTGGCATGACCGGCGACATCACATAAGGCACAAGGTTTTGTGGGCGGAGGAGGGGCCGGGTCAATCGTGGTGGTCTTGTCTTTGGGTGCCCCCTTGCGAGCGTTGCCTTTCTTCCTAGGAGCCGTCACGACAGGAGAAGGGTCTTGTAGAGGTGTTGGGGGCACAGTGGCAATGGAGGAAGCGAGGGGGACTGGTTGAACCGGAGTCAAAGCCATGTAGGGTTTGGGGTGACCAGGAGGGGTAGCTGCTGGAGGATCAAGGTACCAGACTGGTATGCCCAAGGTCAGGTTAGGGAGAGAGAGGGTGGCCATGACGGGGACAGAATATACTTCGGGAGGGGGAGCCAGGAAAGGTATCTGCCCAGCAGGGTAATGACCAGGAGGGACGGCTCCGAGATGGTTAAGGCGTGGGGGAACTGATCCAGGAGGATAAAGGGGTTCAGGGACACCAGCTGTAGGGGGAGGGCCAGAAGGAGGAGGTTCGGCTGGCAGAGATGAATGGCTAGGAGCGCGTTGCGGAAGGCGAGGGGGAGGTTGCTGACTAGCCGAGGTAGGCCGCTTAAGGGCAGCTTGAGATGATTGCATCATGCAAACATTCGATAAGCTGGGATAAGTGATGGGAGGAAGAGGGGGATTAGGAAAAGTTCCAAGCAGGGAGGAATCTTTGTAAACGCCGGGGGAGACACTAGTCAAGGAATCAACGGTTTGCTTGTTGGCTACAGAAGAGATGGTTGTCTCAGGTGAGGTCTGAGATTTTGGCTCATGATATGTCAACTGGTCAATGGTGACTATCTTTCCATTATGGGGGAAAGACATCTTTCGGAAAACTGCGGATGGGACAGCAGACATAGCATAGGTTTAGCTTCGCCCCAATAGAATGTTGTAGTCTAGCGGGGCGTCGATGACTTGGACGTCAACGCAAATAGTCTTACCGACGAGGGTTTTAGGAAAATTACGAAACAGGCCAATGGGCTGGGAGGCATGGTCATCCCACGCTCGAAGGGTGATCGTGGAAGGGGCCAACTCAGGGGATCCGAGTTGCTTCCAAACCGAAGCGGACATCACGCAGGTGGATGCCCCCTCATCAATTATACACCGGGAAACGTTGGCGTTCCAGATTTTGAATGGGATTTGGAAGGCGACGGAAGGAGGGAGAGGAGGATGGTTTGATTGAGTGGCGTCGAAAACAATCATTTGGTCAGCAGCAGGATCTACAGCACCCACGGCAGATAGTAGAGCCTTGTTTTGGGAAGGGCATGACTGGAGGAGTTCTAGTGTGGAAATGGCAGCAGGAGATTGCGCCAAATCATCTACTATACTATACGAATGAGCAGCTCAACCAGAAGCAGTGTTTCGACGTAGGGGTCCCTTAGGAATCTTGGTATGAACCTCAAATTTGGGTTGAGGGATATGTAAGGGGCCACTGGATGTCGAAAGAGGCTTTGTAGAACCTGAAGAAGGAGGCTCGGGGGCAGACTGAGCAGGAGGCTTGGGGTACTGGCGAGACTGAGTTTGAAGGTGAAGGTCGAGCGTTCTGGGAAGGATCGGAGGTACCTGCAAGGACCGGTAATCGCAGGAACCAAAGGGAAGGGGAGGGCGACCCTCGGTCGTCGCGTTGGGCAGGGCCACGAATCCTTGCTGAGGGAAAGGATCAGTAAACACAGCTGGTTGGGTGGTGGCCACATTAGGAGGAGCATGAGGGGAGGCGTGTTTTCCGCGCAATGCGGCTTGAGACTCCCACATCTGCTGCATCTGGGGTAAGAGGGGACAATCGTGGGTGTAATGTCCATAAACACCACAACACGAACAAGGCTTACTTGTGCGAAGTGGCCTATCTGGCTTGGGCTGAGTGCCTTGTTGCTGGTTGGCAGTGTTAGGGTCCACACTAGGATTGGGTCCACGGGTACCAGGGGCAGATTGGTTTGGATTGCCTCTCCACCTTCTTTGAGAAGAAGGGGGATTAGTCGCGCCCTGATGTGCAAATACAGGAGTAAACTGGGCCGTAAGTGCTATCATGCCTTAAATGGAGGAGGCAAGGGAGATGGAAGCGCATATGCTGGAGGAGCTCGCGCACCATGCTGCGGATAAAGGTAATGGTTAGGTTGGGCAACATTGAGGTAAGAAGGAGGTTTGGAAAAAGGAGGAGGCATGCCGTATCCTAGATACATGCTACCGGGAGGGGGAAGAGTGCTAGAGGTGCTGGCCACTCCCCGAGGGAGACCATAGCCCATAGGAGGTTGAGCGTGCAGATGGGAAAGGGCTCCAACGATACCGTCGGTGGAATGAGATGCCCCCAGGGCGTTAGCGCCACCGGGCCTGGGGAGGTTAGGGAGAATGGTATAAACATAACCAGATTGAGCGTAAATCAGGTCATATTTCAAGGCTATTTGGAGGGCGGCTTCTTCGGTTTGAGGAAAGTGATAGGCGACATCTTTGCCGATAGGAGCTAAGAGGGTGCGAAGGAACCGCTCCATGTAAACCCGATCTTCGAAGGGGGGCTCGACATAATCCGTCTTCTCGTCGCCATTCCCGAACATGGGCGGAAAGGCGGTCGAAGAGGTTTGCCTTCGAATGAAGTCAAGAGCTCCGGTGGCCGCATCGTATCGAGAGGGAGATGGAAATAAGATAAAAAGGCTTGGGCAAGGGTCGCAAAGGTGGTATGGGAAGAGGTGGCTTGGTCAACATACTACGAGAAGTCACGCAAGCGTGCATTGGAAACGACGAAGACGAATGGAGCTACCTGTACGGAATTCGAGGAACACCACATGTGGAAAGATCGGACATGGTTGGTTGGATCTTCTCCAGCAAGGCCTTCGAACTTAGGGATGTTGGAGGGGAGCTTGGTTGGCATAGCAGGCCAACCAACATCATGGCGGATAGGGTCATTGATCAACTGATTGAAGTCGGGGAGGTTGAGGCCTGCAATGTACGGCAGCAAGGGTATGGCCGAGGTAGTCCCTGTGGCGGTTCCGCTAGTAGTGGTTCCGGCATTAGGGCCTGGAGCACCGCTAACGTTAGGCTCTGGACCGGACATAGTGATGGTGATGGGGAGGATGGGGAGAACCATGAGGAGAGGGAGAACCCAATGAATCGAAAGAGAGTCGAGGCAGACGAGGAGGATTGATCGACGACGGCGGACGGAAAGGTGTCGATCAACCTAAACTAAGGGTGAAGGCCAAGAAGTCTCTCGTGGAAAGGTGCCTTGGTGCGCAATGATGAAGGGGAAGAAGGAACCGACAAGGGAAACAAGGATAGAATCAAGTGAGGTCAAGGGCAGAAAATGTGCAGTGACAATTGATTTTAGAGTCTTTTCCAGGCGGTGTTAACCAGGTGCTTCTTCACTTAGGGTCAGTGTGTGGCGTGCGTTAATTTTAATTTTTAAACCCTTTCTGTTTTGAGAGCAAGAAAATGTGTGTTGCGTAACTGAAAATAAATCTGCAGAGAACAGTATATAATGCTGAAATAAAAAAAAATAATAGCTACTATTGCATTGATTCAACCCAAGAAGGTGGGTCGCTCAAAACTAATGTAAAAAAGGGCAAAAATCTAGTCAAAACACACTTAAAAAGAGGCCAATAGATCTAGGGGCAAAAGGGACAGGGATCTAAAGGATAAAGCAACTGAAAAGAGGTGCAACTCACAGCCAAGAGACAGAGTCAAGGTGGCTAGAAAAAAGGGAAGAAATCAGCAAAAGCGGAAAGGACATGGAGGAGGTCCTAAAGAGAGGTCCAAACAAAATGACAAGAGGTGATTTGAAAGGAAGGAAGGCTGATTTAAAGGGATCTGAGGAGGAGGTTCCAGATCTGAAAAAAGGAAGGCTGAAACTCTGAAAAACAGATGGCTGAAATAGCTAAAACTCTTCCACAAAAAGTGGAGGGTACTAAAGCCCTAGGGGGCTAGGTTCCCACTTAGATGAGTCGAAACAGATCAGAAATTGGTCAAAGTGGGCTGAGACAGAGGCTAGAAAACCCTGACAGAAGCTTCAGCAAAACCCAGAAAAATTGCAGAAGAACCACTGAAAAATTGGCAAGTCGCAGGTTCTGACCTGTTTTCAGTGCAGGTCGCAGAAAAGAGGCTGAAAAGTGCGACTTGGAGGTCCAGGTCGTAGGTTATGGTCCAAAAAGTGCGACCCCCTGTTCTGGCTGTCTTGGTGGTAGATTTTCAGAAAAGTTGCCATCTCAGTTGCGGTTGGTGTCGCTTACCTGCGCAATAGGGCCAGAAACACACGGAAGTTAGAACTTTTAATGTTTTAGGGTTTTATGTGAGAAAAACAACATAAAAATAGGGAAAATAAACAGCTGAAGAGAAACCCTATGGTCTGAAGTAGCTGGATATGCAGGAATATGAAAAACGACAGCGGTCGTAATTTAAAACCCGTGTGGAGTCGCCATTTGTTAGTATGAATCCTTTGTCGAAAAGTACGAAAAAGGACCACTTTAGCTACGCATAACTAATAGCCCTAACAAAAAAAGTGGCTGCCAATATCTTCAGATCTGCGGTTAGTTAAACAAGAAAAGAGCTGTAAAACACCAGATCTATGCATGAAAAGACATTAAGCAGTAAAAACAAGGGTTTGCTCCATATACCAATAGACAAGATAAGAACAATTTTTGAAAGAATTTTTATATTAATCACACCCCGAGAAAACAAGAAGGCGTATCCAATCTCCTCAATGGGATGGGTTCTTTGTAGTCCTCAGCACTTCAGATCTAAGCTTTCTCTCTCTTGTAGATGTAGAAAACCCAATGTAGAAGATAGAGCTCAATGGGAGCCAAATGGTAGAAATGAGACCAAGTGTATAGATCCAGAGTGATCTAATAGGCAAAAAAAGGTGAAGAATGGTAGGAAAAACGCTCTTATTTATAACAAAATATTGGGTCATTCTAGATCTTGATGCATGGGTTAACCAGATCTAGATCCACTTTTTATGGAATATTTTATTATATTTGTTGGAGGGAAAAGGTATTTGACTTGGGTCAAACCCCTTGATTTGTCAAAAATAAATAAATAAATGATTTATTTATCTTTTTAAGGGGAAGTAAAGAAGCTAATCAAATAAATAATGATCATTTAATTATTAAGGAAGTGGTTGAAAGATAATTAAATAAATAATGATTTATTTACTTATTTGTAAGTGATTTGGTCATATTTAACAAGGAATATCGTCTAAATAAGATTTAAATAATTATTCCTAGAAAATAATAAGATAAATAAAGGTTTATCTAATTAATTTCTTTGTTTTTGGGTTAAATATGACCCGGAATAAAAATTAAATTATTGTTTAATTAATTATTCCATGAGGAAAATTAAACAAATATAGATTTGTTTAATATTTCTCCTTGGGGTTTCCTGTTTAGACCATAAACAACTTAATAAATGTGTTTTATTAAGTTATTTTACATAGTGAAAGCAATTTTACTTAGGGTAAAATTGGGCTTACATGGTGTACTTGGGTCCAGCTCATGATAATAGGTTAGATGACCAAAACAGGAACATCAGCAGATTTGGGGAACACCCTATTTCCTCAAATATTTTATTTCAAATGACTTATAAAACATAAAAGATTCACTGATAATTGCAGTCATAGAAGAGGGAACACCTAATACATCTATGATTACAACTATAAAAGACCTTCAAAACAACTGTTCAAGTAATGAAAAAGGGCAAGATCGAAACATACCTCTTTGACTAACTTAAAACAATGGTTCTTCAAAGGGAGACTTCAATAAGAGCTTTCAAGTGATAGCAGACAAGCAGGGAGAACCATAAATCATGCTGAAACCAACTATTTGAGCTATTATAGAAATAAACAAGCATGAGGACTAAAGAGAGAGATTGAAGACTCTAAAATACCTTAGCAGAAGAAAACATAAAACAGTGAAGGATGAACAGGTCTAAGGTGCTTCTAGGAGTCATTTCTTAGCCTAAAACTTTCATCCTACTGTAGTAAGCATTTATGGAACAAAATGAAAACAAGAGAAAACATTAAATAGTCTGAATACTTCTACCATCACCAAGTCATGGATCCACTGATAGAGCCTTCTCAAGAACAAGCATGTACTGAACATCATCAGGGCTTCCAAGACTTCAATTTCTTCTTCAACTTCAACAGACTATGTATTATTTCAGAGAGTTTCAATATTACAAATAGTGATCAACCAGCCAACCAACAACATTTACAATGGATTCCTCAACAAGTTTTTATAGAGGAATGAGGAGGTCGAAAGAGAGAAAAGATCTTCTAAGTTCAATTAATACAGTTAATGCTTCTCGGCCTTTGAGAGGCTCAAGGGAGAAGTTTACATATATTTTCTTGTATTAATTGGTTTGAATTAAGTAATTTAACCTTGCTGGAAGCTTATGTTGACTTTAAGGCTTTCTGCCATCTTTTGCAATAACTCTGCTGATAGTTTATATTAGCTTCTTTGATTCGAAATAACTATTCAACTGTAAGGGGCAGATATGCTCTGTTTTGGTAATTACTCGACCTTTGTTTGAATGCTGTGAAGTCACAGGTGGCAATCTGGTAGCTAAGAGGAATCAATTTTCCTTTGATTTGGTAGTGGAGGCATCATCTGTCCGATAAATATCCTTGATTTGCCTTTAACTGTGTTTAATTCAATGGATAAGGCCTTTGATAATCGACTTTTAGCCGTAATCCATTAAACTGTACAATTAATGTTTAATCCTTCATTTCTGCTGTGTCTGGGTCTTTGACACTAATACTCTTTGATTTGATTTAATATTACTGTGTCTTGTTGATGTGCAGGTGTGTACAAGGTCCATATGGCATCAATTCCCACGAGTCATCGATGAAACACAAAATTGAACCCTGTATATGGCTTTCTTTAATAATGAACGAAAGTCTGGAGGATCGTCATCCTCGGCTTTCATTTTCTTTTAAAACATTTGAAAAAACCCTTTAGATCCTGCACAATACAAAAATAATTAAGAAATCCTGCATATTTGGTGAAAAATGCTTTGGAGGTTTCGAGTAGGAGTATGGCCGTTGGATGGCAGCATCCAACGGTGGAGATTTGCTGCAAAGGTAAAAGGAAGGAGTTTTGGAAGAAGCGGTGGTGGGGATTAAGTCAGATCCGTCAATCTTGCGAAGATCGACGGTCAGAAGAAACTAGGTTAATATAATGGAAAAGGGTTGTTTTATGTGAAAACAGAAGGAATACAAAGGAAATGAGGAAATTTCCTTTAGACGGATAAAATCTGTTAAGAATTGAAATTAGGGTTTCGGACATAACCTGGGCCATCGGATGAGATCGGCCTGGGTGCTCAATGGTGGAGATCATTCATCGAAATCCTTTGGTGAAGGCGGAGGGTGATAGCGTAATGAGAAATTAGATCTGAGCCATTGATCTGAAAAGATGAACGGCGAGGAGAGAACGCGATGGATTATAGCATAGATGGGAAAGGCGGTTTTGGCTTAAAAAACTGGTGCTATCGCGCAAAAAAATGGGAGAAAAGTGGGTTTGCCTTTTTGAACGCGATATGCGTCTGAGGTCGCCACGTGTCTTTTTAATACCACCTTGATCGCGTGATTTTCAGGAATTAACATTCGCGCTTAAATTTATGCGAAAAATCGCGTCAACCGTTGGATCTGAGGACTCAAATATGACAGTGGAGAATCGAGTGCGATACTGGATAGATGCGCGGCGGATAGGAGACATGGTGGTTTTATTATGGACCATCTGATTAGGGGATCGACGATGGAGATTAGATTTGGAGGGAGGCAGGACCCATAAGGGTCGGGCCTGTCGGGTTAGATATGAGCTGTTGGATGGAACAAATCGACGGCTGAGATATGATCTAGGGTATGAACAAAAATAATACAAGGGCAGAGAAGGGTTAATAAGGACCATTGATCTACAGAGATCAACAGTTGTGATTGGACGAGAAAAATTATGAGCGGGGTGTATAAAATTTAACCAAATTCAGGAGACGCATGCTGGATCGTCTGATCTGGACATGTGAATGGTCCAGATGCAATCAGAGGCATGCGATTGGCGGGGGAGAAAGAACTTGTATGGCACCAATGCGATTGAGCGTTGGCTGTTGATCTGCAGATTAGGTCGATGGTGGGGAGTGAATCGGAGGAACAACCAATCGGAAGGGAAGAGAAAATGCGCCCGATAAAATCTGCGATGTGATGTTGCACTGATCGTTGATCGGCTTTACATCAACGGTTGGGAAAGGGTTAGATTAATGAACGACGGGACCCCTTATAATATACGAAAACCAAAAAATTTAATGGAATACAAAGGTTTATGTATCGGGGCGGTTTGTATAAAAATGCTTGGCGCTCATTTGTAGGGCCGTTGGGTTATATGAAATGCGATAGGCCCAAGTCTTATATGTATACGGGCCAATTGCATCGGAACTTCGAAGCTGGTCTTTCAATCTACCCATTTTAATTCTCCGATGCAATTAGCGCCTCGGGACTTTAACTCTTTGTCCCGGGCATAGGTTTATATAGAGAGGGGCTCAATCACATCGGAACTTTGATGCGGGGCTTTTCAATCTGCCCATTTACATTAAAAAACATAACACTAGTGGGTTTAGACCAAAACTTAGGAAAAGTGGGTTTTTATGTTCTTCAAAGGAAATTTTCATCGGAGATGGTTCATTACAATGACTAAGCGCCTGATTGCATGGCTATTTGGTTATATGATCAACAAGGAACCGGGGTTAAAAAACATAAGGGCTTATCGCATGGTTCTAGCATCGCGACATATGTGGGGAGTTGGTTTAGGCTTAGCCCAAGGGGGCTTAAGTCTGCAGCTTAAAAAAAATATTTTTTATGAATTTTTTCATAGTTTTTGATGGATTTGGGGGTTTCCGTAAAGTCTAAAATTGAGTTTTAGATTTTGCAAAAGGGATTTTTATGAAGGGAAGAAGGGAAAATATGAAAAATAGAGGAATTTCGTGGGGGGAAAAGGGGATAAAATGAAGGTTAGTTTTTAGTGGAGGAGGGGGAAAAAATGGGATTTTGCAATAGTCCTTTCCCTATGAAAATGGAAAATTTTCAAAATTAAAAGGGAAACAGCAGTGACGATTAACCAAAGGATATAATATCTTCAGAAGACTTCAAGCACCAACAGTTTTGGCAATAAAATTTTTTCTTGAAGGCTGTCCTAAATGATTTAGCCACCACTTGATATGACAAAATTTTATAGGTGCTAACAATATCATTCCATCGCATTATAGATTCTTATTGTTGCATACCGCAGAGGAATGTTAGCTAGTTAGTTTGCAAAGAGAATTCCATTGCAAAATTAGATAAGCAATTGTTGTTCAATTCGTTGAAGTTGTTCAATTCAGTAGGACTGTTGTTCAATTCATCAGTGTGTTTTTCAATCATAGGTTATCCTCGCTAAGTTTATTTAGACATAATCATTAGCGACATTTTACAATTCCATTTATTTTTAAGTTGATTGAACTTCGAGAATTAGATAATCTTCTTCATGATAACATAGAGTAACTGTTCCTAATTTCACTTGCATATACTGTGCTTGCACTCTTGAAATAAGAATACTTACCCTAGGATGAAAATTGAATGAGAAGCATAGAGGTTGCCTATAACAGTCACCTTAGTGAACCAACATTTTTGGTGTCGTTGTCGGGGAGAGTGTTTAAGAGCGATGTCCTTCATTCATTTTTCTCTGTTGCTACGAAGAATTGGGTATTAAAAACGAGAGGTAAGCACCTATGTACTGGCAAGAAAAATTCTTGCTCTCTAACCCACTTCTCATCAAGTGTACAAATGCTATTTGAATAGGTGCTCTTGTTTTATGACTAGGAAGAAAAGGATAGAAAAAAATCAAAATCATCCGCAAAAGTCTATGAAACCCAAAAGACTGGTGATCCTTGGTAGAACTACATATATAGACGAAGTCATTAAGAAAGTTGAATCCTAGGCATCCATAGGACCCGGAACCATTCCTATCCAAAGTCTCGTTGCACTTCCTCAGGCAGCAGCCCCACCATCTGCAGCCCACGCTGAGATTCACAATGAAATAGAAGGGTCCGAACAAAGCCTTTAGACTGCTGAACACATAAGTACTGACCCTTCAAGAGAGGGAGGTTCTTGCAATTTACAAGAAGGGGAAGGAGAAACTAGCAGGGTATACAAGTAGAAGCTCTAGAGCCTGAATCCCCTGAAAACGTGATCGAGACTGAGATGCTTGGTATTCAAGATCGAGGAAGTGTTGTAAAGCTTCCTTCGCATTCACCACCCAATCCTGCTAAGATTAATCCTCCGGAACAAGAGATCCTTGAAGATTACTGGCATATATTTGATCAAATGGAAAATAATCAAGACCAGAATTAGAGGTAGACATCGACATTGGATCATCCCATTGTTGACCATGTTGCTAACGCCTGTATGAAAGCCATTCCCTTACAAAACATCCCCACCTTCCATGGCTTGACAGTGGAAGATCCTGATGCATTTCTATTTGAATTCAATGTCTTATAGTGGGGGTATGACTATACCACTGACCCCCAAAAACTGAAATTGCTCCCCTCTACTTTGAAGGGGGTTGCATTACATTTGTTCATGGGACTCGGTGGGGGAACCATCAATAACTGGGACCAAATGAAGAACACTTTTTTAATTAAATATCAAGATTATTGCCGGACTCGAGAATTAAAAGATGAAATCTTCAATATGTCTACAAAAGACAAGGAGACATTAGAAGAATATGTCGAAAGATTTCAGTAAAATATACAACGGTCCCCATATACTGCATTATCCAAAGACATCTTAAAAGCAACAATGATTAAGGGAATGAAAGAAGAATGGGTTGAAACACTTAATATAATGGGAAAAGGGGACATCTACCAAGAAGAATATGATGAAATTATTTCACTGTGTATGAGGTGTTCTCGGGGAAGTACGCGAAATAAGCCAATTGGGTGAGACTCAACAAGAAAAGATCTCAAGCAGTCTGGTGGCAACGTAACTAGAGCAGAATTTGGTAATCTGTTGGAAGACTTTAAAACTGACATTTTGGGTACTTTGACAACACATCTTGATGTCCTATAAGCCAAGAAAAAGCAAGCTATAGCAGAACAGAACATGGCCATATTTTTCCCACACTATCAGAAGAAGCACAGCCAAAGGGAATGCCCCTTAGACACAATTCAGACCTGTGCTATCTGCATTAAGGATCATGCCACAGACCACTTCCCTTCACTTCCAGGACTAAAAGAAGTTTACAAAGAAGAAAAATAAGAAACAAAACCAGTCTACCTAATGAACCAATGTTGGAAATGGCAAGCATGACCAGATATGCCTCAAGACCTGCCTCCTTTCTTTTCTTCTCCACAATTTAACCAACAAAACCCTGCAGCATCTTGGCAGAATCAACCACCTTTCTCTACTTGGCCACCTTGGCCAACACAACCCTCCTCAGGGAATAATTGGCCAAGATTTCCTTGTTCCCCTCCTTATTGGAAAAAAAACCCATATCAAACCCAGTGCCCAACATCCCCTTCTCAAACCACAAATTGGCCTTAAAATTGGAAACGACCTCTGGGAATGACCAACCTACCAATGGGGACAGGGATTCAAAATAAACCTACGCTGCCAGCTCCATAACCTGTCCAGCACAACCCTCAACCTATCATCCATCCTCAATTACCAGCTCAACCCAATCATAACCCCAACAACAAGCCAGTTCAGCTAATCCAGATTATAGAAAATCCAAACCCCGAAACTAAAAAGAAGCAATGTAATGAACTAAGGCTGATATCAAGACGTATTATCTCACCAACATAAGGTATGATCTCACCACAATTGGAATCTAGAACTCCAACAGAGCCCAGAAAAAAAAAAAAAAAAATTTGAAACAAAGGTGGAGCAAGAAAACGAAACGATTGACTAAGAGAAGCCTGAAAATATTAGGATTTCTCCAACTCCTTTCCCTAAAAGGTTAACGTTGCCTAGACCAATGGTCTCTCCAGATTTTGATATTCTGGGGGAATTGAGAAACCTTTGCATCAAAATACCTCTTTTACAGGCCACACAAGACATTCCCATCTATGCCAAGATAATTAAAGAACTGTGTGGAAAGAAGCAAGAAAAAAGAACAAAAATTGAACCCACCGTTCATGTGGTGGGAGCACTATCCGACTTATTGTTGGGTAAGGAGACCCCCATGAAGTATGATGACCTAGGGAATCCCATAGTAATTGTACAAATCTCTGGCCACTCCTTTCCAAACACATTGGTCAACGTAGGGGTGGCCATTAACATCTTAACAACAGGGACCTGCGAGAAGCTAGGCATATTAGCTTTAGAACCCACAGCTACGTTGTTGGAACTTGCTGACAGGTCTGTTATCAGGCTAGAAGGAATATTATAGGATATCCTAGTTTCTGTGGACTCATGGGAGTATCCAGCTGATTTTTTAGTTATTAACCCAAAGAGTCGGATGGACAGACACCCCCTGATTCTTAGGCGGCCTTGGTTGGCAACAACCGATGCTTACATAGGCTTCCAAACAGGTAGCATGACCATTGCTAGGGGAGATTCCATAAATAACATTATCATTTACCCACCTGCCAAACCAATTTTACCCATGGTAAACATTCACAAGCATCCGCATACATATTGGGAGCAAAACATCTGTCCTCCTCTGACATTAGTCAAAGCTCTTGAATTTAAGGATCAAACTGAAGGCGATGTAATCAATAACTTTATGAATCAACCATCTACGTCTCGAAACTTAAAATGCCAAATGTTAAAAATAGTTCTTGAAGATGAAACACAAGAGGATCCCTTGGCAGACCTTGATGATCAACATATACCCACAACCGTTGTACGCAACAGCATAGCCGTTGAGATTGAGCAAGGGAAAATTTTGAATATCAATGGAAATCTGGATAGTAACCAAAGGCAGAGGCTCATAAAGGTGTTATAGAAGTATCAGGGAGAATTTTCTTGGGACTACCCAGACATGAAGGGCATATATGCTCAGCTATGCACCCATCACATCTATACTGACAAGGAGGCTCGGCCTATTCGGCAACCCCAGTGTAGTTTAAACCCGCATCTAAAAGATATTGTAAAAGAGGAGCTACAAAAACTGCTGGATGTAAATTTCATTTATCCTATTTAAGATAGAAAATGGGTCTCCCCTCTGGTAGTTGTTCAAAAAAAGAATGGGAAATGGAGAATCTGTGTCGATTACCGAGAACTGAATAAGGCAACACAGAAGGACCACTTCCCCCTCCCTTTTATTGATCAGGTCCTTGATAAATTAGCAGGGAAGCGGTTCTTTTCCTTTCTTGACGGGTTCAGTGGTTACAATCAAATCCAAATAGCCCTCGAAGACCAGGATAAATAAGCCTTTACCTGCTCGTGGGGTACATTTGCCTATAGGGTACTACCATTCGGACTATGCAATGCCCCAGCAACCTTCCAAAGAGCCATACTCAACATTTTTTCTGATTTAATAAATGAAGGGCTTGAAATTTACATGGACGATTTCACTGCATATGGTGATGACTTTGATAAAGCATTAGAAACGCTAGAAAAGGTATTGGAACAATGTATTGCTACTAGGTTATGTTTAGGCAATGAAAAGTGCCACATGATGATGACCGAGGGAGTAATCCTGGGACACTATATCTCTGCAGCTGGAATACAGGTAGACCCGGAAAAATAGAGGTAATCCTTTTATTAGCCACACCTTGTACACAGACATAGGTACATAGTTTTCTAGGGTATGCAGGGTATTACCGTAGGTTTATAAAGAATTTCTCACAAATGCTGCACCTTTGTATGCATTGACTGGAAATGTCAAATTCCATTGGTCTGATAAACGTGACATTGCTTTTGCAGATTTAAAGAGACTGGTCTTGACAGCACCAATCTTATGCGATCCTAACTGGGAGCTGCCTTTTCACATTTCTTCAGATGCATCTGATACAACGATAGGGGCAGTTCTTGGTTAAGAAGAAGACAAAAAGCCCTATGCTATTTATTATATTAGCAAAAATCTCACTCCTGCTGAATTAAACTACACAGTGACGGAAAAAGAGTTCCTAGCTGTCATTTATTCTATTAATAAATTTAGACATTATATAACTGGCTGTCAAGTACTCTTGTATATTGATCACTCTGCCATTAAATATTTAGCCAATAAACCAATTACAAATGGGAGAATAACTCGTTGGTTGCTGCTTTTGCAGGAATTTGACATAACCATCAAGGACTGCCCAGGAAAAGAAAATGTGGTCGCAAAATTCTTATCCAGGGTTCCAAATACAGATGACACACTAGCAGTCGACGATCAGTTTCCTGACGAACATCTATTTGTCATAGCAGTGAAAACGCCATGGTACGAAGAAGTAGGAAACTACTTGGCAGTAGGGAAACTCCCCAGGAATTTAACATCAAGGGAATGGAAGCTGATTTTACAATGCAGTGCGGTTCTCTTGGATCGGTGGATGCCTCTTCCACACAGGAGCCAACATGTATATACACAGATGCATCCGAGAAGACAAGATTTATGATATCCTACAGGCATGTCACGATGAACCATGTGGTGGCCATTTTTTAGATCGCAGAATGGGGCACAAAGCATTACAATTGGGTTATTATTGGCCTACGATCTTCAAAGATGTGAAAAAATATATCTAAGCCTGCGATATTTGCCAAAGAATGGGCCACCCAGGCCAAGTGGACGAAATTCCACTACAACCACAATTGGTAATAGAACCATTCGAGCAATGGGCACTAGATTTTGTTCGGCCATTCAACCCGCCATCAAACCAGAAAGCCTACATACTGGTTTCCACAGACTACGTAACAAAATGGGTGGAAACAGTAGTCTTACCAAGAGCCATGGAAGAATCTTTGATTAACTTTCTGTTTGAGCTGTTTATACAATATGTTCTACCACAGGAAGTGATAACCAATGGAGGGGCACAGTTCGTAGGTAATAAAATTACAGCCACTCTAAAGAATCACCATATCATCCACAGAGTCATGTCTCCTTACCACCTGTAGGCGAATGGACAAGTCGAAAGCACCAACAAAGTCCTTGAGACAATTCTTACTAAAATAGTATCAACACATCGTCGGGACTGGGCCACTAGACTACCAGATGCCCTTTGGGCTTATCACACAACATGGCAAAAACCACTGGATATTCTCTGTATCATCTAGTATTTGGAAGAGAGCCTATTTTCCCCATTGAATTCAAAGTCAAGACTCTAAGGATAGCCTAGGAAGTAGGGTTGGACTTGACGGAGGCCCAGATTAAAAGACTCCAACAAATAAATGAATTGGATAAAATACGGCTACTGTATCTGTAGCGCACAAAAATCATACAAAAACAGTGAGCTAAGTGACATAACAACCTCATAAAAAAAAAGACATTCCAGAAATGAGACTGGGCACTTCTCTACGACTCCATATTCCAAGATTTTCCGGGAAAATTGCAAACAAGGTGGCGTCGTCCCTACGAAATTCGAGAAGTACACAACAACGATACCCTCACCTTGACCACCATAGACGGGTCTGGTTCTACATTTTGAGTCAATAGGCACAGAGTGAGCCTCTATCACAAACCTCTCACAAAGGAGTCTTTCTGCCAGCAGGTACGAAATGATCCCACCATCCAAGTTGTGGCAGAAGGGGGTGATAACCCCACAACCTCAAGTACATGAGAGTTTGCTACCTTCATTTGTAAATAATGTATATAATTTCCTTGCAATTCATAGTTTCCTATTTTGTTGTACATTATTCATGCTCACAATTGTACCCTTTTTCTCATCCTCCTATGTTTTTTTAATTTTTCCTTGCTGTTCAAATTCTTTGAACGACTCCTGTTAAATCCAATTGAACAACTACTGTTCAATCGAATTGAATAGCCGTGTTTTTATTTTTATTTTATTTTTCCTTGTTGTTCAAATTCTTTGAACGACTGTTGTTCAATCCAATTGAATAGTTGTTGTTCAATCAGATTGAACAGCCGTAGTTTTTTTTTTTTGTCCTTGTTGTTCAAATTCTTTGAATGACTGCTGTTCAATCCAATTGAATAGTTGTTGTTCAATCGGATTGAACAGTTGTGTTTTTGTGTTTTTTATTTATTTATTTTTCCTTGCTATTCAAATTCTTTGAACGATTGTTGTTCAATCCAATTGAATAGCTGATGTTCAATCAGATTGAACAGTAGTGTTTTTGTGTTTTTTTATTTTTCCTTGCTATTCAATCCAATTGAATAGCCGCTGTTCAATCGGATTGAACAACTGTGTTTTTGTGTTTTTTTTATTTTTCCTTGCTGTTCAAATTCTTTGAACGGCTGCTATTCAATCCAATTGAATAGATGTTGTTCAATCGGATTGAATAGCTGTGTTTTTGTGTTTTTTTATTTTTTCTTGTTGTTCAAATTCTTTGAACAACTTCTGTTCAATCCAATTGAACAATTGTTGTTCAATTGGATGGAACGACCGTGTTTTTTCATTCTTATCTCCTTGTTGTTTAAGTCTTTGAACGGTTTTTGTTCAATCCAATTGAACAGCTGCTGTTCAATTGAATTGAACAATCATGTTTCGCATTTTTGTTTTATTGTTCAAACCTTTGAACGACTGCCTAATTGAACAGCTGTTGTTCAAATGGATTGAACAATTGATTTTTTTTCCTCTCTTTAAAGAAGCATGATCCTTCTTTCTTTTGTCGATATCCTCTCCTCATTCCACACCCTAGCTATAAAAGACATCTTTGAATAGGAATTGGTAGTTGAAGAAGAGGAAAGTAATAAAATTACTAATATGATGATCCTTTGACACTATAATCTCTAACTTGGAAGCTGACATGGTACATCTATGCAATGAAGGGCTAAGTCATTCCCCGCTCAAATATGTTATCACACAATACATAGTCTTATAATGGTATATCTTTCTACACTCTCGAGTAGTATTTCCCTTCGACATAAAGAAATAGGAATAAGGGGTATTGATTGTATTGGCATTCTTTTTAATTCTCACACCATCCCTAACTCTTAAGGAGTTAATGAGCCTCCCTTCATGTATAAATAATATCTATTATGTTTACATGCAAATTTTTAAAAATAGAGGATAGGGGGTCTCATCACGAGCCAGCCTACCATGATCATAAGGATTTAGCAAGTGACATGCCCACAATGGTCATCACACCAGGGTAGTGACCTTCTCAACTGCTTGAAGGACGGGAGGTCTCATCACGAGCCAGCCTGATCACTTTGTCACATTCCTAGTGAATGACATTGTGACTATCTGGCCATCATACCAGCACAATGGCCTTTCATAAATCAAAATTCTTACTTTTCAAAAAGAAGTACTATGTTTATATGTAAGCTTTTAAGAGAGGATAGGGTGTCTCATCACGAGCCAGCCTACCATGTTCATAAGAGTTTAGTAGGTGACATGCCCACAATGGCCATCACACCAGGGTAATGACCTTTTCAACTGCTTGAAGGACAGGAGGTATCATCATGAGCCGGCCTGATCACTCTGCTACAACTCTAGTGAGTGGCACTGTGACTATCTGGCTATCATACCAGCACGGTGATTTCTCCACAAATTTGGCATAATAACTAATTTTACATAAAGGATCCTGGCTCATTTTTCGGGTTAAAATAGCAACCCTGTCGAGGCTATGAACGCCTGCTGGCAGCAGTGGCTCTGCTTATGGTATGAGAGTATGTTTCAACGATAGCTAATTACTCTTACATATACCTTATCTCTTATTTTTCTTCCATTCAGCATAAACCTACTACTCGAGTTAGTGATAATACTATTCTACCACATAAGTAACTATAAACGAGCTATGCTTGCATGTTTGGACTTCGGGATGACAGCATCAATCATTATCTATCTCAGTCATGCTTCTGTCACACTTTACCATTAAATAAGGACATCCTATCATAATAATAGCTATACTACTTTCTTCCCCTCTCTGATCACTTCCGCATGAGATACACTTATGATAACTTCCAATTCTGACCTTTACATTGCATGTGCTCATAATTACTCAATCACTCCTCTTTCCTTGAGCTCCAAAGCCACAGACTCCGTTCTCGCATATAGACTATGATTACTGAACCCTGACATTTCCCCCATATGCATTCATGATTGATCAAATCTCTCTTGTACTTGAGTACGTGGACACCCTTACTTCGAGAGAGGGGGTGTAATTATCCATAAATATCAAGCATGCAAATTTCCTGCACAAATTCCATTGGATATGCTGATAAGACCAAAGGATCATTGCAATTAGGTATGAAGTTACCTACAGAAGGCTACAATTTCCCTTTCTCTTGCATACAGTGTTCATTCTAACCAATAGGGCTGAAAGAGGACACAATAAGAAGGAGAAATTAGGTCAAGAAAACACATCAGCCATGGGAGGAAACTCTCTTCAAAATGAACCTACGACCTTCCCGACTTCAGATGTAGCTCACATTATCCTCCAACAAGCTGGCTGGCTGCCATATTTACACAAATTACAAGGATTTGATATAGAGATAGAAATTCATTTCCTACAAAACCTACAGGAGGGAAGACTAGGCTCAAGGGAAGGATTATACCGGTCACAGAAGATATTATTATTGAAGTTTTCGGAATACCAGTAGAGGGAGAGAGATGGACCGAAAAACACCTTCTCTTACGAGAGGCAGTTGTAGCATACCAGGATCCAGAAGAACCATTGGAGCGAAAAGGGAAAGGGATTATCCCTACCTCTCTACATCAACCGTAGTAGGAACTGATAGAATTCATCCAGAGATTCATCACATGTGATGGATACCAAGACGTGGTAAAACCCCATCAACTCAAATTATTAGCTGTGCTTAAACAAAAGATTTCAGGTAATATGCCTGCTTTCTTAAATTCTATACACGACACTGTTGTTCGAATAAGAAAAACTAAAAACCCTCAAGCATTCGTCATTCACCATGGTTTAATCAAATTAATCACCATGCATGAGTTGGGAAAGCAACAAATATCCTAGGACAACTTTGTTAACCCTACCACGTAGCTAAGAAAAACCTTGTCGGGACCGAAATTGAGCTCCCTAGAATGAACATATCTAGAAGGAAAAGGACCCATTACTCAACTTCAAAACCAAGCAAGCAAAGGCCGTCCAAAATACTGAATTTACAATAAGAAACCTCATAATTCCTAGAGGAGGCATGGCCATCCTGCTCACTACCCTCAAGCCCTCAAAATATACCCTTACAAGATTATGAGGAAGAGATGGCTCGAGTCCTGGAGTAGTTGAGGGCATCCCATAAAACTAGAAGCCTATCTGAGCAAGCTGAAGAGCAATAAGAATTGTTAAACCAATCCACCATTGCCAACAGCTCTGGCCACACCGAGATATTACCCCATCAAGAGGAATCATAGGCTTTTAGGGCCTTGTCTCCTCTCAAGAGTGATGGAGCGAATAAGGAAGAGCATGCAGAAGGGGTAGCCGAATCTGAAAACCAGTTAGGAGACACCATCCCCTTGGAACAAAATGCAAGCATGGAAACAGTTCCTCTAACGCCTGAGGGGAATAATGTCTCACCCAGTCGAGACCCTCATGCAGAAGTAAACTCTGGAGTACAGGTAGAAAACGCCATCACTGACAATCCTGAAATTGACATCACCATTCCTGAAAATGAGGTTGCTTCTCCTCCATCCCCTGCTAAAACCAAGCTAGAAGAAAATTTAGCTGAAAATAAGTTTAAGAAATTAAGCAGAACCTGCAAAAGGTTAAGGAAAATGGTAAAACATTTGAGGAAGTAGTTGAAAGAGGTAAGCAAGGCCCGGAAGCCTAAGAAATAATTGACCACCATAGAAACCCAAACAGAGTTGGTTACCAATTTTTTAGACACTGCTGAGGCTGAGATGCAGACTAACTTGGCAAGCACCAATGAGATTGAGGTACAGACAGGCCTGGTGGACACTACCGAAGCCTCTATACAAACTAGGTAGGAATTCAAAGAAGAAAAGGAAACCCAAACGGAGCCCTTGCCTATGCTCCTCTGGTTGAAAGAGCTATCAATAAAAAATGGTATAATGAATTAATTCGAACAGAGCATGAGTTAGCACAATGCAAAAAGGAAGTAGTAGTCGCACAAGAGTATCAGGCACTGTTAAAGAAATTCACGAACCTTTCTACAACAGAAGATGAAACATTTTATCAGCTCAGAGAAGAGCAGGAAAAGGTAAAAAGGGCACAGGACCAGGTGGAACAAGCCAAGAAACAAATCACTATGATTTTCTCTCTGTACTCTAATGCACTAACATGTAGGGCACCAGCCACCAACTATGCCCTATTTCTAGTTGAACGATATTTAGTGCTGAAGATCAAGGCTGTCAGGGCAGGGAAGCCCACAACTTTCAAAACTATAGAGGAATTTTTTCATTGATGCAATGATCAAGATGAACAGGTCCAACGCCTTTTGTGTGAACTCTACATTTACAACTTCTTCCTAGAGGAGGACAGGGACAGTAATCCTAGTCCCTTTATAGGAGATATTCAGTTCCAGGCCTTCCTCTCTTTTGCTAAGAACCAAATTAGGTGGGCCAAAGCCTATAACATTTTCCAGAAGAGAGAACATGGCCTAGACCTGTGGGTTAGAGGGGAGCCTACCAAACCCCTGCAGTTATTCATCCAACACAATAATTTCATGTGGAGAAAGGGTGTAAGGACTAAGCTAGGACCTATCCATAAAGACATTATAAAGCATGGGTGGGAGTATTTTGAAGACATTCAAGAAGTAGCTCTGGCAGTAGCCAAACAAAGGTGGATGGCCTCCATGAACAATGTGAAAAATAGGGAGCCATTTGGCTACAGAAACTTCAAAGTGGCTGCCTCCAGATTCCTTTTATATAGAAATCTAGTCTTCAACATGGGTCCTGCATGGATAGGGTGCAGGTATAGATGCCCTCTCATCTGGTACCCCCCTGAGGGTTATGATCATGACTACGAACTGCCAGAAGGGCACACAAACACTGGCTTTGCAAGAATTAGACAAAAACAGGGTTTCAGAGCATACAAGGAAGAAGTCTACCCTGCCTATTCTCTGACCCAGTTACACCTCAATCATTTGTTTGCACGAGGACCTACAAATAGGTAAGCGGGGGAGTATGTTGGGCCGGAATTAAGGTACGTTTTCACCCTACCTTTACCTGGAATTATCATACAATTTTAGGAATTTTTCCTCATCTTAACAGTAAAGGAAAGGAGGATTAATGTAAAATCAGGACAAATGGACTAATGGTAAAAAGGATGTTAAAAAAATAAGGATTTGACTTATTTCATCTTTATTCACAGGAAAACAAAGTAGCTGAATCGACGTTGACCAAAAGATAGCTGACAGACAGAGAGCACGAAATCACAATGACCCCCCAGGGACCAGCAAAAGGCGGAAAGAAAGATCCATGTCCAAATAACTCAAACGACAGGCATGAGCAGCTGGCTGTCGTTTGGAAAATACCATTCCACTGAGTGAAATCATCTTTAAAAAGGCCAAGGATGGACGAGAAAAGGGAGGTTGAATAGGAATTCTCTTCTGTCATAGGCGTATCAAGACAGAACTGTCCAGTTGTATTCATGTCTTAACCTTTTATTTAATAAAGATTTTTGGTATTTTGAATGGTCATTTCGCTAGTTTTCTGTCGCGTTAGCCTTCTGGTGGTTTGGGCCCAACCCTAGGAGTTTCCGCGCTCATCTCTGTGTTGTACATTAATTATGGAATTTATGTTCAGTTATCTGATGCATTCTATGAGATATCTTTCCACTTGTTAACTTCTAAGCCTATGATGCTACAGTTTCCTATGCCATTAAGATAGTTTATTGCTCATGATTTCTGGCTTATAGTAATTGTTTCATAACTGTTAGATGCTTTCATCATTTTCTCAACACATTTATATATGTTTATGAGCTTTAGCATGATTTCTGTTCAATGCTTTATATCGCTAAGAATTAGATCTTTCCATCAGCACTATAGGACTTCTCGTTGTTGCTTAATGCAGAGGAATGTTAGCTAGTTAGTTTGAAAAGAGAATTCCATTGCAAAATTAGATAAGAAATTTTTGTTCACTTTGTTGAAGTTGTTGTTCAATTCAATAGGACTGATGTTCAATTCATCTATGTGTTGTTCAATCATAGGTTATCCTCGCTAAGTTTATTTAGACAGAATAGTTAGCGGCATTTTACAATTCCATTTATTTTTAAGTTGATTGAACTTCGAGAATTAGATAATCTTCTTCATGATAAAATAGAGTAATTGTTCCTGATGTCACTTGCATATAATGTGCTTGCACTCTTCAAATAAGAAGACTTACCCTGGGTTGACAATTGAATGAGAAGAATAGAGGTTTCCTATAACAGTCACCTTAGTGAACGAACATCGTGCACATTTTTTATGTATACTCATGAACTTCGAGTGACTCTTCACCTTCGACCAAGATCTCTACACTCATTCTAGCACCTTTCGAGAATTGTCAAATTTTTGTTTCTAATCGTGATATCTTCCAATAATTTTTATTTTTTTCCAGCTGTGGAAGATGATAGTTGAGCGTCTTAACGGATCCAAAGGGGAGATCAAGATCAATTATTCTCGCTCCAAATCCTTCTTCCATCATCGAAGTCGTGACAAGAGACATATTTAATATTGAATCTAATTTATGTTTTATATTTTATTTTAAAATATATGAAATTTAAAACGTTTGACAAATGTGAAATTTTTCTCTTTGAAAATGAAATATTTAGAAAACAAACAAGCACTTTTATATTGGTTTACAAAATAATCTTAACATGAAAAGTTAAGAAAATTACAGACTATTACCAACAATATTATGTGAGGAAAACATTGCATAAGAAGAATATATTGTATGAAAAACCTATCTAATATTTCTCAAAAATATAATCAAGTATTTCCTCCTATTAATATATAAAAAAATCATCTTTTCGAATAGTGGAAAGGAAAAATACCTTCTTTGAAGAGATTATTGGACCAAACCTTCCCATTTTTTCTTCTTTTAACAAATTTATCTTGAAATATACATCTTGTACCAAAATTATGACCTGACTAGAACTATTTTTCCATGGGGATGCATCCCAAAGAGTGGGGGGCATTCCCCCATGTTTCTAATCCTTCCATGGAAAGGGACATTTTGGGAAATATTTCCCCATGTCTCGTTTTTGAGAAACTCAAGAAAATGCGTGAGAAACATTTCCCCATTATGGGTGAGCTACCACCCTCTTAATATTCATTACACATTTTAAAACATGTGATATAGTCATGCAAATAATATAACACGTGACCAACATTTGTATTCAAAAGGAAAGAGAGTCATGGTTTTGATCACAATATTACGATCCAAAATATATATAATAAGACATGACTTCTGAAGATTAATAACAAGAGTTGAAGCAACTCCATAAAATAAGAAAATCCTTTTGAAATAATGATGATCTTGAGAGAGGGACTAGAGAGAAATAAAAAAAGGATGCCATCAATGAATATGAGATGAAATAAAGTATTTTGTAGAGGGATTTTGGTATTTTTAAAGAGTGAATTTTCCTTTCATGAGCAATAAGCTTGCTAAGACATTTGAACACCAACATAAAAAAATAGTGTGTAGAGTAAATCCCTTCCATAGATTATGAGATGGATGAAAAAATCTTGATAAAGTCCCATATATTAAAATAATGAAAAATCCTCGCTCACCCGTATTTGACGGTTTGGGGTAGCACCCCCAAAAGATATTTTTTCTAGACCTATTTTACATACCCTTTTTATAATTTTTGCTAGATATTTTTTTTCTAAAAGTGGTTTTGTGTGCATGGTCGTTTTTTCCATGTTTTATAGTTTCGATTAAGGATTTGTGATTGTATTCTAATGATGAGTAAATAGATTTAATATTCATGGATTCAACGGGATATATATTGTATTAAAATATTGTGTAAAATAGTATATATATTTAAAAATATCATTCATTTTCCCAGTTTTAGTTTTCAAGGATAAAATATCTATGTTTATGTGTGTTTTTTGTAAATTTGATATTTTATGTTTTATTAAGAATATATTATAAATAATTAATTGTACATGTTTAAAGCATAAATGTAGTATCAAAACAATTTTGGACTTAAGGACACTGTGGCTAGGGTTTGGTTCCGACATGTGGTATACCTTATTATAGTGGGGGATATATGGAAGTGATTCTATAGTGAAAAGGAAAAGGTGAGAAAATTCAAAGAGAGGGATGGAGACATTCAAAGGGAAGAGCTTTGAGTTATCTCAAGAGATTTGAGCTATCGAAGTTCAAAATGGAATATTTGTTGTCGGAAATAGATAAGTGGATCACTATGGATCTAATTATTGCACCAACATATATGTCAAAAAAATAATGGACCTCAATTGATAGAAAGGAAAATATAAAAAAATGTTTTTTTCTCTCAGATTCACTATTACTAATGTTTCAAGGGAAGCTTCAACAAAATATTTGTGAGATAAGTTACGAGCTTTGTAACTAGGTAAGAAACTGGTCAACAAAAATTTCTTGTGAAGAATTTTTATAACATGAGGATGAAGGATGGAGATTTAGCAACAAAGTATATGAATTCCTTCAATAATGTGGTAAGGAAACTATTATTTATTGATATTATTATTTTAGATGAAGATAAGTGTAATGTTTTCACATGTTATATACCAAAATCATGGGATATTCTAGTTGTTTCCATAAGTAGTAATACAACTATTTTAAATTTTTATAAAATCATCTCATCCTTGCTTTTTGCAAAGATGAGACAAAAAAACATGTAAATATGAAATGGAGATGCCTTGTTTGTAAGAGGATGATCCTAAAAATAAAAATAGAAACACGTCCTAAAGTGGGAGATATAAATTCAGAGGAAGATCAAAATATCTAAGAAAGTACAAAAGGCTATGTTAGAGACGGGGAAAAAGAGCATTGCATGAAATATTGTATATCCAAAATTTCTCACAAAGGGAAGGTATTTGAAGATGCCCCAATTTATAAGACAAAAATATCCTCATATAAAGGAGGGGATGCATACTTTTCTTTATCTAAGTACAAATGTAGATCATGAGGCATGACTCGTCAACTAGGCAAATCCTTTCATATGAATCCTCGAAGGGAATTGATTTGAAAATATGAAAGGTTTGATCGTGGTGATGTTTTCAGAGGAGACTTGAGAACTAAAATGATTGGAAATGAAAATTTGAGTTGAATCTTAAGGGTGGAAGGATTATAAAATTCCATGGTGTTATGCACATCCTAGGATTAGCCAAAAACTTGATTTATAGTAATATGAGTGGTATGTGTAAAAGTAATGCTTGAAAATTATACATGCAAGATGGCTCAAGGAGTAATGGCATTATAGAGGGGATTTAAAATTGGAACTATATATAATTTATTGGGAATGATTTTTAGGTATGGGTGCAAGAACTCCATTGTTCCTAAGAGTGTAGTGAAAGAACGAAAAAAAATTTGCATCTTCTCAAGAAATGACTATGCTATGGCACCAAAGATTAGGAAATATCTTACATAAGGGCCTTTAAGTACTACACAATAATTATATGGTAAAATGTATTTCTAATTACTCTGTAGAATTTCATTTTTATGAAGAATGTTTGTTTGGAAAGTAAAATTGGGTAAGATTAGGTCCTTACCTCTACAAGGCAGAGGGAATATTACAATTGGTACATAAGCATGTGTAGAGCCATGTTTATTCCATCAATGGGTAATTCTATGTACAATTTCTCATTTACGCATACCCCCGAGTAATACATGGAATATTTCATGAAGAAATCTAAAGTCATTAACAAGTTCAAATAGTTTAAGTCTCTTTGTGGAAAATCAAACATAAAATAAAATTAAGGTGTTGATAACATATAATTGTAAATTTTTTTGTGAGAATGAATTTGAATATTTCAAAAGAAGAATTAAGTACATTAAGGAAGAAATAATAATCCATATACACCTTAGCATAATGGAGTTCTAGGAAAATATGAATAGGAGGTTAATGGAGAAATCAAGGAGCATGCTCACCGTGTTGAGTTAGGACATGAATTTTAGACAAAGTCGTGGAAACTACATGCCGTTTGGTAGCTATATTACCTCCCAATAGCATTAGATTACATGACTCCACCTGAGGTATGATTTTTTAAGAAACACTCTCTTAAACATATTAGGGTATTAGGTTGTGATGCTTATGTACATGTTCCAAACGAGAATACGAGCACTAGTTAAAAATCGCTAATTAATTACTAAAATATGACTAAAATTTACATACAAACGACTATTTTCTATCGTGACCAATAGTAGCTAATTTACGTATTTTGTCATTTTACTACAACTTTTAGTTGTTTTTAACTTAATCATTAATTGATTATTTCAATTTTTTGTCAAATAGTATACTAATTTAGTCACTGATTTGTTCATTAATTTAATCATTGATTTGGTCATTGATTTAACCATTTATTTTATCATTAATTTGGTCATTAATTGTCACAATTAATGACCAAATATACAAAAAAATATATTACTATATGATCACCCGAGAAAACCAATTAATGATCAAACAAATGACCAAAATGTTGGTCGTGTTATAAGATACTTTAAATTAGCTACTAATAGTCATATATATGCAAATTTTGGTCATCGTTTGAGACCAATTAATGACCAAAGATATATGACTAAAGTTTGGTCATGTTATAAGATATTGTATATTAGCTACTAATAGTCATATATATGCAAATTTTGGTTACTCATTAAACCAATTAATGACAAAAGAAATATGACTAAATTTAGGTCATTTTATAAGATACCAAAAATTAGCTACTAATAGTTGTATATATGAAAAATTTAGTCTTCTATTTTGTAATCACAAATTTATCATTTGCGCATTCATTTATAAATAGCTTTTTTTTGGAGAACAAAATTTAGCTATATCCTTCTTTTATATTAGATTAAATCTACGTATGGTAAATTGGATAATGAGATGTATCAACTACATACTTCTATTTTCATATATGGGACTTTATCAAAAAAATTTCATCCATTGCATGATCTAAGGAAGGGATGTCCTATACCACATTTTCATTTTATATTGGTGGTTGAATTTCTTAGCAATCTTATTGCTGAGGAAAGGTAGATTATCTCTTTAAAAAATATTAAAATCCCTCTACAAAATACTTTATTTCATCTCATATTCATGACAGCATCCTTTTACTATTCTTCTCTAGTACCTCTCAAGATCATAATTATTTTAAAAGTATATTCTTATATTATGGAGCTGCTACAAGTCTTGTTATTAATCTTTAGAAGCCATGTCTTATTGATAATAGTTTTGATCCTGATATTTTGATCAAAGCCACAATTGCCTTTCCTTTGAAAATGTCAGTCATGTGTTATATTATCATGACTATATCACACGCCGTAAAATGTGTAATGTAGTAAGAGGGTGGTAGCCTCCCTATTTGAAGATTTGACGATAGTATTCCCCGAAGATATTTTTTTCATGTAGAACCTCTACATCTCCTTTTATAATTCTGATAGACAATTTTTGTTAAAAGAGGTTTTGTGTGCATGGTGGCTTTTTCCATGGTTTTATAGTTTCGATTAAGGAATTGTGATTGTATTCTAAAGATGAGTAAAAATATTAAAAATTCATGGATTCCACAGGATATATATTGTATTACACTATTATGTAAAATAATATATATATTAAAAAATATCATTCATTTTCTGAGTTTTAGTTTCAAGGATAAAATATATATGTTTATGTGTGTGTTTTAAATTACATATTTTATGTTTTATTAATAATATATGAGAAATAATTAATTCTACAAGTTTAAAGCATACATTTAGTATCAAAACAATTTTGGATTTAAGTGACACCTTCAGGATTCAGGGTTTGGCTCCGACATGTGGTGTAGCTTATTATAATGGGGGATCTATGGAATTGATTCTTATGGTGAAAATGAAATGGCAAGAAATTCAAAGAGAGGGATCAAGAAATTCAATGGAAGAGCTTTGAGCTATCGTGGTTCAAAATGGAATATTTTATGTTGGAAATAAATAAGTGGATCACTACATCTAAGTATTGTGCCAATATATATGTAAAAAAAATAATGGATCAAGTTGATAGAAAGGAAAGAGAAAATATGTTCTTGTGTCTCATATTCAATATTACCAATGTTCTAAGGAAGATGCAACAAAATATTTATGGGATAAGCTATGAGCTTTGTATTCATGTAATAAATTGGTGAAAAAATTGTTCTTGTGAAGAATTTTTATAACATGAGGATGAAGAATAGAGATTTAGCGACAAAGTATATGAATTTCTTTAATATTGTGGTAAGGAAACTATTATCTATTGATATTAATATTTTAGATGAAGATAAGTGCAATTTTTTCAAATGTTATATACCAACTCATGGGATAGTCTAGTCGTTTCCATAGGTAGTAATAAAAATACTTTAAATTTTTATAAAATCATGTCACCCTTGTTGTCATAAAAGATGAGACAACAAAACATGGAAAGATGAAATGGAGATGGCTTGTTTGTAAGAGGATGATCCTAAAAATAAAAATAGAAATAAGTCCTCAAGTGGGATATAGATCTATATGAAGATCAAAATATCTAATAAAGTACAAAAAGCTATGTTAGAGATTTGGAAAAAGAAGAGCACCGCAAGAAACATTGTATATATCCAAAATTCCTCACAAAAGGGAAGGTATTTGAAGATGCTCCTTTTTAGAAGAAAAATATATCCTCGCATAAAGGAGGGATTCCACTTTTCTTATTCAAGTAAAAATGTAGATCATGAGGCATGACTCATCAACTTAGGCACACCCTTTCATATCAATCCTCACATGGAGTTGATTTGAAAATATGAAAGATTTGATGGTGGCAATGGTTTCTTAAGAGGATACTCAACAACTAAAATCATTGGAGAAGAAAATTTTGAGTTGAAGCTTATGGGTGGAAGGATTAGAAAATTCCATGGTGTTATGCACATCATAGGATTAGCCAAAAAATTGATTTATGTAAGTACAGAGTGATGTAGTTGTCAAAGTAATGCTTGAAAATTGTACATGCAAGATGATTCAAGGTGTAATGGAATTATAGAGGGGATTTCAAATGAATTTATTAGGAAGAATATGGAAAATCATTGTTCAAGAGTAACTCTAAATAACAAAAAAAATTGCATCTTCTCAAGAAATGACTATGCTATGGCATCAAAGACTAGGAAATATAGGACATACGGGCTCTTAAGTACTATAGAATAATTCTATTGTAAAATGTATTTCTAATTACCTTGTGAGATTTTGATTTTTATGAAGAATGTTTGTTTGGAAAGTAAAATTGGGTAAGATTATCCTCTACTTCTACAAGGTTAGAGGGAATATTACAATTTGTGCATAGCGGTGTAGATCCATGTTTATTCCATCAATGGGTAAATATATGTAGAAAGTCTCATTTATAGACAAATTCTCATAATACATGGATTTATTTCCTCATTAAGAAATATAAAGTTCACAAGTTCAAATAGTTTAAGTCCTTGTGTGGAAAATCAAACAAAGTGAACAAATTAAGTTGTTGGGATAAATATACAGCATAAACCAGAATGAACTTGAATAGTTCAATAAGAAGCAAGTATAGTAAGGAAGAATAATAATCCATACACACCTTAGCATAACGGAAGTTCCAGAAAGGATGAATAGGAGGTTAATGGGAATTTAGGAGCATGTCAGTCATGCTGAGTTAGGAAATGAATAAATAACATATCCCCAAAAATTGATCAATTCGTAGCCCTTTAAATAAGAACTTTCATCATGATGAATGCCGTAAGACTCCCCTAGAGCCACCATATATGCTCAAATATTTTTTTTAGTTCTCAAACTAGAAGAATGATAGGACTAACTTAACCATCATAATATAATCCCCACACCCTAATCTGTCACATCATCCGACCAGTGAAAACAACGTAATACCTTAAGGATGCTAATTATTTTGTGTTAATTAGGTAACCATGCTCCAATGTCTGGAAATAATGCTAAGATATTCATGCAAGTGAGCCTCAAATCAAGGCCTCAATAAGGTATTTGTGCAAAGCGATGTTATGATTTGCTCTGTAACTGTGGTGGCAATTTTGTTGCCCATGGTGATCACCTCCTTCCACAAACGAACACAAAGATAATCCAAACATAATGACATGAATAAGTTTAAAAATAAGAATTTATCAATTAGTATAATTTGGATTTATTTTGAATCATTGTTATTGTGAAAGTGTGAATTTTTATTTTTCCCTATTTCTTAAATTTTGTTGTAATTTTTTATTTTACACACACATATATAGACTATTGGTTAGTAGTGTAGAGATGAATAATTTTTATTTTTTTATGGAAAATAATAATATCAATTTCTTTCGAATATATCTTAAAATTTTTAAATATAGAATGCTCCAAATCTAATAATAATCTAAATATTGTATTGCATATAATTAAATTTAGCATAAAAGTATCTAATTTATGTTTTATATTTTATTTTAAAAATATATGAAATCTAAAACTCCTTTAATAATGAAATTTTTCTTTTTTAATTGAAATATTTTAAAAAAAAAACAAGCATTTTTAGATTGGTTTAAAAAATACTATAAACTTGAAAAGCTAAGTAAAAGTACATGGACTATTACCATCAATATTATGTGAGGAAAAAATTATATCAAAATAATCTCTTGTATGAAAAACCTATCTAATCTTTCAAAAATATAATTCAAGTCTTTCCTCCTATTAATCTAAACAAAATCATATTTTGGAATCGTGGAAAGGAAAAATTACCTTCTTTGAAGAGATCATTCGACCAAACCCTTCCCATTTTTCCTTCTTTTTAATAACGTTATCTTGAAATCTACATCTTCTATCAAATTTATGATGTTACTAGAACTATTTTTCCATGGGGATGCATCCCAAAGAGTGGGGGCCATTCCCCCATGTTTCTCATCCTTCAAGGGAAAGGGACATTTGAGGAAATATTTTCCCATGTCCCCTTTTCAATAAATTAAAAAAAATGCATGAGAAACATTTCCCCATTATGGGTGACACATTTTTCCAAAAGTGGACTGTTTGGGTGCCCTTAAGCGAGATGTATGCATGCTCTACCCATGAGGTTCTTCAAGTTATAAATATGTCCCTGATATTGATAGTAGATGAAATGAATGATGTCTTAATAGAGGATATTTCTAAAGATTAGGTTCTTGACACTCTCTCTTTAATAAAAAATGGTAAAATCCCAAGGTTGGACAATTTGACAATTTGACAGTTGAATTCTATTTGGGATTCTCTGAATTCTTCAAAGGTAACCTCTTAAAGATGGTAAATTAATCCAAATTTTTATGGATATTATGGTTATATATAGTTATATGGGATTTTAATTCCACCTTCATTAATCTTATTACAAAGAAGAAAATCGTGTGGACTTTTGAGGATTTTCTTGCGTTGTAATTTTTATCTACAAAATAATAACAAAAAACATTGCCCAAAATTATTTGGAAGGAACAATTTGGATTTCTTCAGTATAGATAGATTCATGATGTAGTGGCTTTGGTGTAGGAAATAAATCATTCCATTAAAATTTCTAAGAAAAAAGAGATAATCGTAAAATTTGATTTTTCAAAGATCTATGATCATGTAAGTTGGAATTTTCTATGTGTTATCCTCATTTAGATCAGATTAGATATAAGTATGGAAAATTGTATAATGGGATGTATCAGCTCCATATTTTTTATTTTTTAATATATGGGACTTTATCAAACTTTTTTCATCCATCTCATGATCTAAGGAAGGGATTGGATCTAAGTAGGCCCTAATTTTACCTCGATTCACGAGAATCTGACCACAAATTTTAGAAGAAATCCAATCCTTTGAGGCTTTGAACATTTTTTTTATGATAAAAATGGATTCAACACCATCAAGAACCCTCCCATAATCTTGAAGTTCGACACTTCTAACCAAGATTTCTAAACAATTCAACCCAATTTCTGAAAATTGTGCCGAAATTTATATTATTTCAGGAGAAAACATATGTGAGTCAAACTACAGCCTTCATTATCATTAAAAAAACAATATAGTATATAAATAATTAAATTACTACATACGAGTTAATATTTACCAACAGAAAACCCCCTACTAATTTACTTCCCAATTTTGACTTTGTAACCTCTTGTTATGCATCATGTGGATTTGTCATCGTGCCATTATTTTGTTGTTAGTACACAAAAAATTTCAATTCTCGAACACACAAGCATCCCCTTATGATATGCTTGGGATTATTTTTTCCCAATCACAATGACGATGTTTGGGAAGCTTTTCTTCGAATCATCAGATAATATTTGGTTTGAAGTATAGAAGTCATGTTCATTTCTTTTGAAATTCATTTTTTAGTATATATATTAATATATTAATGATTTTTTTGGATGGATATTATTTTATAAATATATATATTTATTTATTATATTTATTTAAATTATTAATTAAAAATTTATTATTTTACAAAAAATATATTTGTAATTATTATATCTATTTATATTATAAATTATTTTACATTGTTAACTCAAATGTTAAACATATAAAAAATTTAATTTTAGTTAAAAAAATCTTATGAGATTATATCAATGTCTCTAAAACGGAATTGTAAGCATAGAAGTATGAAGATATGTTTAAATATATGAATTTCAACCTATTGCAATAAGATAAAATGGAACTATATGAATTTTAGCATAAGTATAAATATAAGAATTTTCAATTTATTCTAGAATATTGTTATAATAAAAACTTGTATGTGTCTATTTCTATCTTTTGTTTGTTATACATGTGTAAGAGAGACTATATTTTGTTACTAGTAAAGAAATAAATAATTTCAAAAGTTTAAAATTTTATTTTTATATGGAAGATGATAATATTAACTTATTTCACATATATATTAAATTTTTTAAATGAATAATTTTTTGATGTAATAATTAGATCGATATCTTTCATCCTTTTAATTTATAGGGTTTTATCAAGTTTTTCTCATGCATCTCATGATGTAATAAAGGGACGTCCTTTATCACCTTTTCTTTTTCTCTTGGTGGTGGACTCTCTAAGCGAGCTTATTACTTAGGAGAGGTAGATTGGCTTTTTGAAAATATTAAAAACTCTCTACCAGAGGCTTTATTGCATCACATTTTTGTTGATGATATCCTTTTATTTGGCTCTATTTTCTCTCAATATCCCCATTCTTTCTGAAGGATACTCTTTATTTATGGAACTGCTTTAAGTTTTTTTATTAGCCTTAAAAATTCATGTCTTATTTATAATAGTTTGGATCCTAGGTAATATTTTGATCAAATCCATGACCCTATTTCTATTTGAATTCAGATGTTAGATATGTGGTATATTATTTTTACGACTATAGCCACACTTTGTAAAACATATAATGCTAATAATGATAAAATTAGGTAAGTATTCCTTGTTTCTTACTTTTTACTCTTGCTAAATTAGTTTATGTGTCATGTTTTAACAGAAACATTGCTACGGAATCTAAATTGTTGATAAAATGACACATTATTTTTGTACATATCAACATTGCATTGGACACACTATGATTCACTCTCTACATAAATTTCAAATGAAACATATTCAATTTTTGTTATTGAAATATCTGAACATAATTTTCTTTTTATGGTCCATTGAAAATCTAACTATATTTTCATTTCACATCCATTACTTGCAAATGTGACATATTAAAAGAAATGTTGAAGAAAATGGAATTTTGAATTATGATAGCTGCAATTTATGTATGTATTGGATATAATGATTTAGTATTTCCTTTCCATGACATTAACATGATAAATTGGAAGAAATTCTTTGGAGAAATAAGATTTTCTGCTGTGAGTGTGTAATATTATCACTAAGAAAATATTGATAAAGTATTGGTTGAAATATCAGGATTATAATAATAGATAATAGAAAACAAACAAAATGGGATTATAATATTGCTCCTATGCAATCAACTAAAAGATATTTGATGTCACCATTTTATTATTTCCACTAAGAAAATATGCTTTTGGTCCTGGTTAATTATCTTAATAATCACTTTCATATTTGTGATTTCAAATGGTATTCTGCTTAGCTATAAAATATCAAGAACCAAAGGAATCAAATCATTTTTTTATTTTCAATGTTGTTGGGAATATGGTTAATTTAGTGCCAGCAAGTGCATGGTTCAAATCCCCTAGGTTATGCAAATTTATTGGAAATGTCATTCCTAAATGTGGAGAAGCATCCCTTAAGTTTCTCCACCAAAATTTCCTTCTAAGTAAATCTCAAATGACAGCTCACTGGACTATTTTTTGATATTTTTAATGATAAGATATGATTAATATATCACAGTAGAGATACTTACTAATATCTTTAATGAAAAAATATAATTATTATTCTCCCAGGGATATGTGGCATCCTTTCATTATTAAAGGATACTGCATCATGGAAATAAGATCAAGGATACATTGTATCCTTTCATTATAAAATGATATTGCATCAAGAAAATAAGGGTAATTAGACCAAAATTTTTCCCCAACTTTGGTAATCAACAAGAATATTAGACACATAATAATGCCTACATATTTGGTATTATTAGATGTTTCTTCTAGTCCTATGATGAAGAAGAATGGTTGTTTGTCTAATTTGGACTATAGTGATTCTCCAATTCTAAACTCAATTAGATGACCAATAAAGATAAATGTTAGTAAATAATTGACTACAATACTATAAGAGATTACCCAATTTTGTCACTTCTATAAGATATGCATATATTTATAATATTTTCTTCAAAATTTTGGTTAGAATTTCTTGGACGAAGAAGGGAATTCACACTCATGGATTTCTGAGATTAAAACCCACTAAAATAATTCAGTGCCACCTATGTGGCATAATGAACATTTTCTTGACAAAATTTTTGTTTCTATGGAAAAGAAAAAAATGTATGGTTTGTGTAAAAATCCATTTACATGTAAACTAATTTCTACTTATGTCCACATGTAAATATATTTCTACATAGACCACACATTTTTTTCTTTTCAAAGGCAACAAAAATTTAGTCAAGAAAATGTTCATTATCTAACATGGGCATGTATTAAATTATTTTATTGGGTTTTACCCTCAAAATCCTTTGTTCTAAGCACATCCACCCAAAATTCTCAAGCAAATACTATAAATATATACATAGCCTATAGAAGTTTAATTCGAAAAGTTTCTTAATTGCTAATATTATTGTAGTTATTAATTATTTCACTTATAAAAATAAATGCATCTAGTTGAAGTAGAGGTCATGCCTCATATTATAGGGAAGAGAAAGGAAATCCTATAAGATTTTTATTCGAAAAAATATCCCATCATGTCTCAAATCTAGACATAGGTATTTTAGTTAATAATTATTTAACTTATGAAACTCAATGCATCTATTTGAAGCAGAGGTCATAGATCATATTCTAGGGAATAGAAAGGAAATCCTATAAGATTTTTCTTCAAAAAATATCCTATCACATTTGAATGTCTTAAATCTAAATATGTGTATTCGAAAAATAATACTTGATTTCTACACAAATGGGTAGTTAATGTTTTTGGTCTAAATGAAGGAACAATGAAAAGTTAGAGGGACATTAAATTAACACCATTGTACATATAGAGTTTTCCTTGTACACATAGATTTGGAATGGGATTGTGCTTTGAGATGAATAAAAAATAAGCCCAAAAATTTAGTTGAATTTTCTTACTAAAAATGACCAATTTCAACAAACTTGGAAACTATGTTGTAGCCCATATAGAAAGGCCACCATTTTTTTAAATCCATGGTGAAGTTTTTTATATGTGCATAGAATAAAATTACATATAATTTTATTGGGGCTATGATCGTGAATATACTATGCCTTGGTTAGAAAACCGTGAGTTTATTAAAACCTACATTATTTTTTAGCTTGAAAATTTTGAATTGCATATTTCATATTTCCATTTTGAGATTGCATTATTCAGAATAACTAGTAACATGGAAAAGGGGATGAATCATCAAATACTTTTGAGCACATATAGAAAATTTTGTAAATGTTGAAATTTTGGGAAAATGATGTATAATAATCACTTCAGAAATTGAAGAATATAAAGAAAATTATGCAATAATGGATTGAATAAATTAATATTCCAAGTCTAAAAGTTAGAGAAAATTGGAATAATTATTCTACCCTCCATCTTCCCATTGTTTTTATTTATGAGGTGATGTGTCTCTAAGAGTTAAAGTGGCGTAATTATTCAAAATTAATGGCATACTTGGGGATCGAAGATGGACCATATGGATTGTTGTATAAAACACGAGAGATGGAATTTTTTCAAATTTTTCCCAATATGTCTTCTTTTCTTTTTAACCAATGAAATGACTGGCATTCATTAAAAACAAAAACAACATAATTTACATTTGCATCTTACTGTCATCCCCAATTTCCATAGTTAAACAAACAAGTATATCAGACAATGAACCAAAGTAGCAAAAGTGCTCTCTCATTCAAATATGTTGAAACTAACCAAAGGCCCACATTGAATCCAATCAAATAGCTGAAAAATAACTTATATACTAAAATTTGTTACTAAATAATAATTTAAATCTAAAAACACTATCAAAAGAAGGACAAAAAAATGAAGAAAGATCAAGAACCTGCAAGTGCTACTAGAAAAAACATGTGCCGCCTCTAGACTGTGAAAGCCCTAGAACTACCTACAATGTTGACGATGGGAATTTTATAATGGATAACTCCAAGCTGAATAGAATAACCTCTTTTGGAGAGGAGGTCAAATACCATTTTATTTACTCGGTAAATATGGGAAAAGGAAATGTGCATGAAGGACAATTACAAAGCACAAATTAGTTACATCTAGTGGAATAAAGAAGGCACCCCAAAAGTGGATCGACCCTTAGCCCTTTAAATGACACCTTTTAGCCAGGATACACACCACAAGAATTCCCGTAGAGCCACTATTTATGCTCGAATATTCGTTATAACTCCCCTTGAATTGCAAGAAATGATAGGAATATACAATATTCATCATTATATAAGCTCCACACCCACATTCCCCTGTGAAGGATACTCTGTCACAACATTCCACCAATGAAAAAAACCCAATATCCTTAAGGAATATAATTATTTTGTGTGGCTTAATAATCCATGGTCAAATATATTGAAATCATGCTAAGATATTCATGCAAGTGACTTCAAATAAAGGATAATTTTTTGGAAAAAAATTTCATTTCTACTCCAAATACCCCAAAATATGTATAATGGGAGCAATTTATATTCCTTCTAGTCCTCAGTCTATCTTTTGAGGCATGAACTAATCAAGAATCTATCCACCACTACATTTAATTTTAAATAATTAGACAACTCATTCAAAATATTAACACCAAATTAACAAGCCCAGAAAATATGCAAATGAACAAGCAAAGAAAATCACTATGTATATTTGAAATTAGTTGGTGATCATGTCATTTATTTGGTCCTATATGTGGATTATATGTTGTTGGTTTAAAATGATTTTTTGACAAAGGAAATGTGGCAGAATGTCAGTTATGTGTTATATTATTTGTCTATTATCCCCATGCACTATAACATATGTGATGTGTATAGGGGGGCATAGGGGGGTTCACTGGGTCACAGAAAACACATCCATGAAAAAATGTTGGTTAGTATTTTTTTGGAAAATATGGAGACTTGATTACTATAACTTATTTTAATTAATTTAATAATTACTTGTGATGTTATTTAATATTTTATTACTTCTTTTATTATGTTCATCAAGAAATTACCAAAATAAAAGATGATGACATAGTGAAAAGGTACACAAGATATAGGCTCCAAGCTAGGGTAAAACCCCTCCAAGGGGAAAACCCATAAAATCCTTTTTTCTTCTTTATAATCTACTTTACAAAGAGGCTTCTAATCCCTAAAGACAAAATCTGACAATCCTCAAGACCCAAGTCATCCCTCAACAATATTTGTTTCAGAACCTCTTCCAGAACTTCGATACTGAAACCCAAATACTACAACTTTGGCCCCAACAAAAAAAAATTGGCTCTGTAATCTCGACCCCCAACAACTACCCTAATAATTTCATATTCTTGTAATCGACAACTACACAAACCCTAGCGAGATAGAGAGAAAAATAATCCTTGAAAAAAATCATCCTTTTCTACTCTTCTTCGTCCTCCAACAACTCTTCTTCCTCTTCCCTATTGCAAATCGAACTAGTTTGAGATATGGAAATGACAAAGTTTTGTGCTTATTTTTTCTCTTTTCTATTAATTTATTATTTTTATAGTCATGTGAAAATTATATAAAACTTTAAAACTAGAACTAAAATAGAAGTTTTTCCCTCGAAAGATTAATCTAGCTAATATGTCACATGTTGGCATGAGTGGTCGTAGTTGTGAATATTGATAAAATTAGACAAGAATTCATTGTTTCTTACTTTTTATCTCTGGCTAGATTGGTTTATGTATCATTTCTTAACAGAAACATTTCCATGGAATGTAAATTGTTGATAAAATGACACATGATTGTTGTAGATATCAGTATTACAGTGGCACCCCATGATTCACTCTCTACATCAATTTCAAATGCAGCATACTCATATTTATGTTATGGATACATCTAAAGAAAATTTTATTTTTATGGTGCATTGAAAAGCTATCCATATTATCATTTCATAACCATTGCTTATGGAAATTATTAAAACAAAGGCTGAGCAAAATGGAATTTTGATTTATGATTGTTGAGGTCTATGTATGTATTGCACATAAGGATTTCATCTTTCCTTTCTATGATAGTAACATAATAAATTGGAAGAAAGGCTTTCAATAAATAATATTTTTTGATGTGAGTGTAACATTATCACCGAAACAATATTGAGACGGTATTGGCTCAGATACTAGGATAATTAAAATAGATAATAAAGAACACACAAGCTGGGATTATAATAGTGTCCCATGGAATCATCTAAAAGATATTTGATGTCACCATTTTATGGTTGCTTTTGATCTCGAATAATTGTTTTAGTGATCTCTTTCATATTTGTCTTGATTAATTATTTTAGTATTTTCTTTCATATTTGTGATTTCACATTGCATTCATTTTTTTTGATAAATAATATCTTAAGAGAAGGGATAGCTCATTTGTTTAATGTTCTAAATATTGGTGAGCATCAATGGGTGCATGGTTCCCATATTTGTAATGACAAGGTATGATTAAGATATCATAGTAAAGAAGCTTAATAACATTTTTAAAGATGAAAGATTATTATCATACCCTAATAGACACTTTGTATCCTTTCATTATTAAAGGAAAATACATCAATAAAATAAGTTAAATTAGACCAAAGTGTTTCCTCAACTTTGGTAATGAACAAGAATATGAGATACATGACCATGCTTCGATATTTCAGATTATCATGATGTTTCTTATCCTCTGATGAAGAAGAAAGGTTTTTTCTCTAATTTGGACTATCGTAGTTCTCTAGCTTTAACCTCAATTAGGTGAAAAATAGATATGAATTCTGGTAAACAATTAACTAGAGTACTACCGGATTTATACCCGGATTTGTCCATTAAACTTATATACGCTACATGTCAATATTTATAATATTTCATTGAAAATGTTGGCTGGAATTTCTTATACGAAGAAGGGAATTGACAGTCATGACCTTATCAGGGTAAATCTAATAAAATAATTTAATACTACCCATGTTGCATAATGAACATTTTCTTCACTAAATTTTAGTTTCTCTTGAAAAGAAAAAATTGTGTGGTGTATGTAGAAATCCATTTACATCTCAATACATTTCCTTAATTATAAAGTATTATCCCACAACTCACATGTTTCGAAACTTCTATTAGGTGTATGTATAACTTAGGATCATGCAAAAATTAAATATGACTAGAATGAATATAATGAATAAAATTACTAGGGGGGGGGTGTGGTAAATAGGTACGCATAATTTTGAAAACCAGATCAAAGATTTAAGGGAATGACATAATTCATGGACGATGCTCATATAAAAATTCATGATTAATATGATAGGTCTTCATATTATAGCCAAGTAATATTTTTTTCCTATACACACTCATATTGTAGCCATGTATTGGGTTATCCCATACATTTTGGGCATGGAAAATTCATAGGAACTATGGCACTAGGAAGGGCCAATAGTTTTTTTATGCCCATCCAAATTCTTCAACATACTTGTGTTTGTTCTATATCCATATTTAAGGTTGAATTTTTTATTTGATGATAATAATATCAACAGAACATTATCCATGGGTATGATTATATGTTCAATAGAATCATGCTAACAGATAAAAATTATTTCTTAAATGGAGTAATTCTTTGTATCCCCTACTGTACCCCACCCACTTTACTATGTGCCTTTATTTTTCTCTATAGATAATATTTTAATTATAAAATTAATATGAAAACAAAATCTTGTTCGGTGTCTTGGCTCGCAGGAGCTTACATGTACTACAATGTAAAGCATGTAAGAAATCCCTATGGCTCATGAAGCCCATATGAATGGGAGGTTTATTGAAGGGAATATTTGAATCTAGTGGCGTGCGATGTAGATGAGGTTAGAGGGTTGTTTAGAGATTCAAGGGACACTAAGGGAGGGGAAATAATAACCATTGAGCGAGTATAAAATATTAGTTCAATCATTTCAATTATAAAGCTTATTCATTTAAATTATAAAATTGAATGCATATAGTCTAAGAAAAAGCCATAAGTCATAGCTTCAAATCTCATTGATTCCTTCAAAGACATTGTTGTAGGTAATTGAATTTCTCTCCATCTACATATTCCATTCCATGGAAGAAAAAGAAACCTATAATATTTTTCAAAGTATACCATAAATGACGAAGGTCTAACCTCCGCGTATGATGTCCCAGCTCAACACCCGTGGCTTTATAAATAATATATTAAATCAAACATCAAACTTTCATGTGATATTTGTGATTTGGTTTATCAACATAACCGCCCCGGACTATGGTTCAACAATTTCTATGTGACTTTTCTTTACACGTCATCAATCATATTAATCTCGGAATGTACATTGGTTTCATGGATTCCTGTGCTGATTCACTTCACTTTTAATACACCACTGGTCACGTCCTTGGCACATTTACTGTGCACCGAGCTCTGTGCTACTCCCTTTCAGCTGTGAACGATGGTTTGTATTGTTGTTGTTTTTCGTCGAATGAAGGTTCGAAAGGAGGGTTTCTTCGGCCCTTTGCTGGCTTCTGGTTTTTTGTGAATTCTCTTCTACAGGACTGTGTGTTTGCCCTGTGGGTAACCTCTGCGTGTTACTAAGCTTCCTCCAGTTTCTTCAAAGGTGCTTTCTGCCGGGCTGTTGTGGGATTTTTCCCGGTAACTCACTATCGGCAACTCTTTGTTTCATGTCGATTCTTGTTGGTTTGCAAACTGGTTTTCTTCCCTTTCTTTTCATTTCTAGTTAATGTCGATTTGCTATCGAACCCATCTTGCAGGTGCGACAGGGTAAAATCACCATGGTTACGTCCGGCATCAGTGGGAACAACAGGTAAATTACTCGCTCTGATTTTACTCCGCGCCACTGTTATACGTAACCCTAACCCCTCGGCTCCTTCGTGTATCAGTGATTGCCGCTCCGGTGGAAACCCTCTCGGCTTACCTCTGTCCAAACCCAAACCCCTGGTAAGGTTTTCTTCTGACTGTGTTTCATTTTTTTTTTGTTTACTTTAGTCTTGTATGGGTACTTATCTATGGAACACGTTCTAACTCGAGTTATGGTGGTCAATTTCCATGTGCATGTTTCTCCTGGTGAAACCCCCGGTCCGTTCCCTCGGCAAGTCAAACCCTCCGGTAGGGTCACTCCTTTTAAATCTCGTGGTTAGCTATTCTCAAGACTTGTTTTTCTTTCTGGTACTTCTTGTTCTATAGCCGAACCCTGTTGGTTGGCAAGTTTCTTGATGTAATCCTCTGTCGGTCTGGAAAACGCTGAAACTGTGCGTTCGTTTATGACTGTGTCATCTCTGGTTTCAAACCCTTGCTAGGGTTATACGGTTGCCTTTTCTTTTAGGACTGAAGCGGAAAATTTCGGGTTTCAAACCCTTGTTTGGATTGTGTTGTTTCGCTGTACTACTTGACTGAGTCGGAAATTTTGATGGACTTATTTTAAAAATGATTGGTATATGAAAGAAATATGTTTCTCTGTGAAGAATCTCGAATTAAATGCTTCAGTGTATGAATCTCACCTGTTTCGCTGTATGTTGCTCCTCCGTTTATTTGTCTTGACGAAAAAAGATATTGTATGCTCCGTGTGTCTGTGTCCATTTTACTTATGTTCCTGTGTCCTGTCAATGCATGATATAAAAGACACAAACTATTCGCTCCCCTCACACACAGTACACATTTGCTCAGTTTCAAAGTCTGTAGAAATTTATTTTTCTTGCATAAAAACACACACAGTTATTACATATCACTTAACAGGAAATAAAACACTTTGAGTTTGAAATGCACATTTATGTCTTTGCACTTCTGGCAGAATTTAATATTGGTTGCAGAGTATAATGCTTTTTCACTATTCTTTCCTTTTCTTGAAAAAACTCCGAACCCCTACCTATCATTTCTTTTCGTTTAAATATCAGTAGGCATCAAACCGTTTTCTGTTTGCGGTTACACTATCAACCGAAAATAATCTACGACATGGCCAGTTTCAATGTATTTTGTTTAAAAGAAAACAATTTCTAACTAACTAAAGAAAAGACAATTTATGTTCCTAGTCTTACAGTTTTTTTGTCCAATTGTCAAAACTAAACTAATTAATAACAGAAATAAACACAGGCTTAACAACCTGTCCATAAACTCGTGAATAAAAACAATCAACTGAGACGGTCAACCATCTCCTGTCTCCTCGGAGCTGGATGCTCCTGCATCAGGCTCCCGGGGTGGCAAAAAGTCATGGCTCCGCTCCATGAGATCATCGACTGAGTAGCCTGCTTTCTGTATCTGCGTCGCTTCAAGCCACGAACTATCCTCAATTGGACGGTTCTTCCACTTGACTAAGTATTGCAGATATTCCTTCCTACGTGTGCGTTTGGCTACCTGTGTGTTGAGAACACTCTCGATCTCAGGGGGCTGTGCCGTAGGCATCTTTCTCATCCAAGAATCCTCATCAAACTTGGTGTCCCGTGTTGGCCTTCCTGTTGCGTTATCTTCAGGATCAGCAACATAAGGAAATAGATCTGCCACGTTAAAGATGGGTGAAATTCCTATCCCTGGCGGCAACTGCAACTCATATGCGTTGGTAGAAAACTTGCGAATGATCTTGCAGGGGCCAATATTCTTGAATTTCAGCTTGTTATATTCCCGTTTTGGAAACCGTTCCTTGCGCAGGTGTGCAAGGACTTCATCCCCCACATTAAACTGAACTTCCTGTCTTTTCAAATCTGCCCGCTGCTTATATTTCTGACTGCTGTCCTGTAATTTTAGTTTCACTTGTTCATGTAAGTCGCTCATTGCTTGGGAAAAATCTTCCCCATCTGCACTCCATTTTTCAAGTTTTCCCAAGTCTCGCAGTTCATGCACTCCGCGAGGATGCATGCCATACAAGATTTGGAAAGGACTGTAACCTGTGCTACGATTCGGCGAATCGTTATACGCGAACTCTACCTGAGCAAGTACACGGTCCCACATTCACAAATTTTCTCCTATTAGACTCCGCATCATATTTCCCAGACTCCTGTTCACCACTTCAGTCTGCCCGTCAGTCTGAGGGTGGTAAGCAGAGCTGAACTGTAACTGAGTATCCAACTTTTTCCACAGGGTTCGCCAAAAATTCCCGGTGAACTTCACATCCCTGTCGGAAACGATGGATCTTGGTAGACCATGCAGTCTAATGATCTCTGTGAAAAACAAGCGCGCTACGTGAGTAGCATCACTGGTCTTCCTGCAGGGTATAAAATGTGCCATTTTTGAAAATCGATCCACTACCACCATTACTGAATCGAAGCCTCGCTGTGTCTTAGGCAAACCCAAGACAAAATCCAAGCTGACTGAGTCCCACGGTCTGCTCGGAATGGGTAGTGGAATATAAAGCCCTGCATTTTGACTGTGACCCTTCGCCAATTGACACGTTTTGCACTTGCTCACATATCTCTGCACGTCTCGTCGCAACCTTGGCCAAAAATAAAAATGTTCAACCTGTGAAAAAGTTTTGTCTATACCAAAATGTCCGGCTAGACCTCCACTATGCTTCTCCCGAATGATGTTCTCCCGCATTGAACAGTCGGGAATGCACAACTGTCCTCCCTTGAACAACAATCCCTGCTGTAAATTATAGTTCAACCATGGACTACTATTTCTTAACAGAGGGTTTTGGCAGGCCTCATAGGCCTCCTTAAAATCTGCATCTGTCTGATACAGATCCCTCAGGTGTTCAAAACCCATCACCTGCATTGTACTTTCCTGTAAAAGTAAACTCCTCCTACTCAATGACTCTGCCACCTTGTTGGTTTGCCCACTGATATGTTTCAACACAAAAGTAAAACTCTGTAGATACTCAACCCATTCTGCATGTTTCTGGTTCAGTTTATGCTGCTGCATAATGTACTATAACGCAGAATTATCTGAAAACAAAATGAACTCATTACCCAATAAGTAATGTCTCCAATGCTTTAACGCTTGAACAACTGCGTAGAATTCCATGTCATGAGTTGAGTACTTCTGTCTGCTCTCATTCAGTTTTTCGCTGAAATATGCAATTGGTATATTTTCCTGAATAAGTACTGCCCCAATGGTTTTACCACTGGAATCACAACGAACTTGGAAAAGTTTGTTGAAGTCAGGCAGCCTTAATATCGGCCTTTCGGTGATCTTTCCCTTTAAAGTCTGAAAACTCTTCTCCGCTGCCTCTGTCCAACGAAAAGGCTGATTTGCCTTCTTGATCGTATCCAACATAGGTGCGCAAATCCCACTGAAATTCCTGATGAATTTCCTGTAAAAAATTTCTAGTCCGTGAAAACTTCGAACTTCAAAGAAACTCTTTGGGGATGGCCAACTAACTATAGCTGCAATATTTTCTGGATCCATCTTCAACTCGTTTTCTGCTATTACAAACCCCAAATATATTAACTCCCACTGAAAAAAAGTACACTTCTTCAGATTAATCAGCAGCTTGTTTTGCTGCAGCTTCCTCATCACACTTCGAACATGCATGAAATGTTCTTCTCTGGTTTTGCTGAAAATCAGTATATCATCTAAATAAACAATTACAAAATTCCCAATGAACTCTTTCAGCACTTCGTTCATTAGGCGCATAAAAGTACTGGGGGCATTAATTAGCCCAAATGGCATTACCAGCCACTCGTACAGCCCTTCATTCGTCTTGAAAGCTGTTTTCCATTCGTCTCCCTCCCGAATCCCGATCTGGTGGTATCCACTCTTCAAGTCAATCTTTGAAAAATAAGCTGCCCTGCTCAAACAGTCCATCATATCGTCCATTCTCGGGAATGGAAACCTATACCGAATAGTAATTTTATTAATGGCCCTTGAATCTGTACACATCCGCCATACGCCTCCCTTCTTTGGAGCCAAAACTGTTGGGACTGCACAGGGGCTCATGCTCTCTCTAATTAGCCCTTTATCCAGCAACTCCTATACCTGTTTCCTAATCTCCTCGTGGTCCTTGGGACTCATGCGATAGGCTGATTTATTCGACAAACTAGCTCCTGGTATAAAGTCAATACAGTGACTGATACCTCTCTTGGGGGGCAGTTCATCCGGAAGATCATCCACTATGATATCTCCGAAATCCTGCAACATATCCTGGATCTCCTCGGGTAAGTCTGAAATCTTTGTGTGCAGTACCACTGTCTTCGGTCTCTGCACAACGACAAAATTCACATCATTGTTTTCGATCTGTCTCAAAAATTCTTTTCCACCCATCAGCAGCGCTTTTACTCCACTAGCTTCTGTTGTACCTTCCTCCTTAATGGGTACAAGCGTGTGCTTGATCCCATCTTTAACAAACTTATAGCAGTTAGTTTTTCCATCATGAACTACTTTCCTGTCAAACTGCCAGGGTCTTCCTAGCAGTATATGACAGACATCCATTGGCATCACATCGCAGATAATTCTGTCCTTATATCTGCCTATCTGGAACTCCACCTCGCATTGTTCATCAACTAACAGTTGATGTCCTTTCTGCAGCCACGACACTTTGTAGGGAGTGGGATGTTTCAGCTTTTTCAGTCCCAACTTCTCCACCATTTCTGTGGCCACCAAATTATCAGTACTTCCGCTGTCAATAATCAGCTTGCAGCACTTACCCTGTGACTTGCAAACTGTCCGGAACAGGGCTTTTCGTTGATCTGGGTCTACCATTTCCTTTGCTGGTTTTAACATCACCTTATTCAGCACCAAGGCTTCACCTGTTTCTGGTGCATTCTCCACTTCCTGAGGCGGTGCCTCCGCTTCCTCCGGCTGGGCAACATAAGCTCCTCTCCCACTTGTTGGTTCACCTTCAGGACATTCATACGATTTGTGCCCCCACTTGTGGCACCTATAGCACTGGATAGTTCCTCTGCCCTGACCATTACCTCTCCCTCGCTGGGTTGGTCGTCCTCCTCTAGTGCTGTTGTCCTTTTCTGCTGTTCCCACAGATTTTGAACCGCTGCCTTCTTCATTGGAACCTGTACCTCTGCCTCTGCCAAAGGCCTTCCCCTTTCCTCTGCCAGATCCACCTCCCCTTCTGGCATTCTGCTTCCTGTTTATTTTCTCCTCTGCCTTCAAAGCAAACTGGTATGCTTCATCTAAAGTTTTGGGTGAGAGAATACCAATTTCATCCAGTATTTCCCCTCTCAGCCCATTCACGAACCTTGCTGTTTTCTCTGGGGTATCCTCCATATACCCTGCCCTCAAATTCAACTTATAAAATTCCTCGGTATATTCCTTGACTGTCATTCCCCGTTGCCTTAAATTCTGTACTTGCCTGTACAACATAATCTGATAATCTTTAGGCATAAACTTCTCTTTCAGTTTTGCCTCCATTCTGGCCCACTTCTTTATAGGCTGTTTATGTAGCCTTTTCCTTTCTGCCTGAACGCTGTCCCACCACAAGGATGCATGTCCTTTCAACTTGGTAGCAGCGAACTTCACCTGCTTGTCCTCACTGGTTTCCTCAAACTCAAAGTATTTGTTTACTTCACTCAGCCAATCTAATAACACCTCTGCCGACAAACTTCCGTCATAAGTGGAAAGCTCATGTTTTGGCTTATGACTGGACAGTAATACTGATTTCAACAACCTGAATTCAGGTGTCACCCCTTCAAACTCATCCTCTGGTTCTGCCACATCTTCATCACTGTCATCTGATGGGTCTCTCCTTCCCCCAGCTTCTACTGCTGCCAATATTTGATTCAAAATTCGAATCTCTTCTCGCAGTCCCTCTTCTGCCACTCTTCGGACTGCTCTCCCTCTTCCTCTTCCTGTTCTGCCAACCTCCATTTTCCTGTTCAGTAAACCCGCTCTGATACCAAAAATGACGAAGGTCTAGCCTCTGTGTACGATGTCCCAGTTCAACACCCGTATCTTTATTAATAATATATTAATCCAAACACCAAACTTTGATGTGATATTTGTGATTTTGTTTATTATTACAACCATCCGGACTATGGTTTCAACAATGGATGTGTGAATTTGCTTTACACGTCATCAACCATATTTAACTCGGATGTACATTGGTTTAATGGATTTCTGTGCTGGTTCACTTCGCTTTTAACACCCCACTGGTCACGTCCTTGGCGCATTTACTGTGCACCGAGTTCTGTGCTATACCCTTACAACTGTGAACAATGGTTTGTATTGTTGTTGTTCTTCGTCGAACGAGGGTTCGAGAGGAGGGTTTCTTCGACCCTTTGCTGGCTTCTGGTTTTCGCGAATACTCTTCCACAAGACTGTGCATTTTTCCTGTGGGTAACCTCTGTGTGTTACTAAGCTTCCTCCAGTTCCTTCAATGGCACTATCTGTCGGGCTGTTGTGGGCTTTTTCCCGGTAACTTACTGTCGGTAACTCTCTGTTTCCTGTCGATTTTTGCTGGTTTGCAAACTGGTTATTCTTCCCTTCCCTTTCGTTTCCTACTAATGTCGATTTGCTATCGAACCCATCTTACAGGTGCGATAGGGTAAAATCACCATGGTTACTTCCGGCATCAGTGGGAACAACAGGTAACTTATTCCCTCTGATTTTACTCCGCGCCGCTGTTGTTCGTAACCCTAACCTATCGGCTCCTTCGTGTATCAGTGATTGTTGCTCCGGTGGAAACCCTGTCGGCTTACCTCTGTCCAAACCCAAACTTCTGGTAAGGTTTTCTTCTGACTGTGTTTCGTTTTCTTTAATCTGTGGTCTTGTGTGGATACTTATCTCTTTGAACACGTTCTAACTCGAGTTATGGTGGACAATTTTTTTATATGCAGGTTTCTTCTCCTGGCGAAACCCTGGTACATTCCCTCGGCGTCTCAAACCCTCCGGTAGGGTCGCTCCATATATATCTCGTGGTTAGCTGTTCTCAAGACTTGTTTTTCTTTCTGGTACTTCTTTTTCTATAGTCGAACCCTATTGGTTGGCAAGTTTCTTGATGTAAGACTCTGTCGGTCTGGAAAACGCTGAAGCTGTGCGTTCGTTTATGACTGTGTCATCTCTGGTTTCAAACCCTTGCTAGGGTTATACGGTTGCTTTTTCTTTTAGGACTGAAGCGGAAAATTTCGTGTTTCAAACCCTGTTCGATTTCAGGCCGTTTTTCTCCCCTCACACACAGCACATATTTGCTTAGTTTCAAAGTCTGTAGAAATTTATTTCGCTTGCATAAAAACACACTCAGTTAATACATATCACTTAATAGGAAAATAAAACACTCCGAGTTTGAAATGCACATTTATGTATTTGCACTTCTGGCAGAATTTAAATTTGGTTGCAGAGTATAATGCTTTTTCACTATTCTTTCCTTTTCTTGAAAAAAATTCCGAACCCCCACCTATCAGTTCTTCTCATTTAAATAACAGTAGGCATCAAACCGTTTTCTGTTTGCGGTTACCCTGTCAACTGAAAATAACTTACGACATGGCCAGTTTCAATGTACTTTTGTTTAAAAGAAAACAACTTCTAACTAACTAAAGAAAAGACAGTTTATGTTCCTAGTCTTACAGTTTTTGTCCAACTGTCAAAGCTAAACTAATTAATAACAGAAATAAACTCAGGGTTAACAACCTGTCCATAAACTCGTGAATAAAAACAATCAACTGAGACGGTCAACCATCTCTCGTTCGCAGCCGGGATGCTCCGCATCATGGTGCAACTGTGTAACACTTATCATAACATCTTAAAAAATTACCATAAAAAATAATAACTTTCTACTATATGGTTAGGATAATTATGAACATTTCCTTATCTATTATATCGAACGTATACAACCTTACACTACAACTGATACCTTATTCGCACTTAAGTTTTTGTTTTTGCATTTACTTATAATGTTTAAAACACTTGACACTCAAATATTTAAATACGTTGGCGTTTATATATAGTCGAACTTTCACCGGATGCGGTTGATAAACAAGCGTGATGGGACTTCAGTCCCATGGCGAGTCCCGAGGGCGCTCGCACGCAGCGGACATATGGCTCACTGCATTTCCATTACTCACATATTTAATTCACCAGCCCACACTACATTAACCCATTCTTCCTCACCGCTCCACTATCTTGCTCCATCGGTTCTAGTTGAAATGGCATTCTTTCGAGAGAATTCGGCTGGTTCCTGTTCGGCAGCTCGCCATCTCCCATTCGAGGTGCTTGTCCAGTTGAATGTGCAGAGCCGAGTGTGCGCACCCAAACTCGATGTCACTGCAACATTATTGGCTGTCTAGAAATTCTGCCAAGTCTCCACTTCACTCACAGTTGTTTTTGTTCTCTAACCACTTGTTTGAATTCCCATTCTGCAGATTTGCTGAGGTCTCCTTCAACCTCTGTCTACGCCTCTTACTTCCAGCAACCCCCGCTTCGCTCTGAGGAGATGCCATGACTTCGGCATTGGATGAGGTGTGGGCATGGGGCAAGCATAGGTCACCCTCCTCACCCTCGCTCTTCCCCTAGTCCTACCTCTGGCTCCTCTACGGAAGATGATGGTCGTGGCCTCCATTCGGAGTCTAGAAGGCAGAGACATCATTTTTTGTATTCGTGAGGCTCTTACTCTATTCCGCCCGAGTTGCGTCCTTCTCTTGTCCCTCCTCTGACCTCTACCCCTGCTATGCATGATCCTGCTAGCCCATCACTCCGCCAGACCTCTCAACGCGCTGAATTCATCTTCAATTGCACCTTTGACAAGCCTGTCCTCACTGCGTTTGTCACCATTTCCATTTGTGAAAGTTCTGCTAGCCTTGGCCAGGCTTCTATCCCCCTCTCTGCCACCATCCTACCTCACCCTCAGCCTTCACAGGTTAATAGTGATGTGCCTGGTCCTAATGCACCCCCTGGCATTGGGAAACCCATCTCTGAAATTGAAAAAGTGCAGGAGGGCATCTTCAGCAAAGATAGTGCCCCTCTTCAGGAAAATGCAGAGGAAGAAGACGAGTATGGTTGTAGAATAGTGGAAGAACTAGACTCTCCAATTCTGAATCAGTGATTTCAAACTCCTTCAGCCCTTAATGGTCCAGGTTTACACTTCCGTTGGAAAATTTTGGGTTTTGCTACTTTCATCAGCTGAACAAGCTGCATGTTTTTTTAGTTTTCAATCTTTTAGTAACTTAATATGTATGCTCTGTATACCAATTTCCCTTTCAAGGATGGTAAACTATTACTCTCAAGAGTTGGTTTCCCATTCAGGGCAGCTCAATCATTTGTGTAATTGCATGGACATCAAGCCCAGTTCTCAGGCTCACATAGCTGACACTGGTGCAGTTTTGTACTTTTATGTTTTATAAATAGAATTAGTTTTACTGAGAAAATATATATCTATATATATATATATATATATATATATATATATATATATATATATATATATATATATATATATATATATATATATATATATATTTATATATTGTCAGAATTCTTTAACCATGGTACTAATCCCACAGATGTCATCACATGAATATTCATTGTCAAATTCAACTTTGTGTACTATCAAAACCTTGTTAAGTACTACCAATTAATTTCTTGGGATTAGAGTTCAAATTTTTATGATATCCATGTCATAATTTTTCAATCGCCACTTGCCACACTTCTCTACGCATGATCCCTTTGTGATCAATGGTGGATATTTTGGGTGGGAAAGTTTCTACACATAACCTAGAACCCTAGTCGTTTTCCCCATTATTCTCCTTCGGCCACATGATGAACTACTCTGCAACCTCTAAGGTCGGAAAGTCGACTTTATCACCTCTTTTACAGTCATAGCAGTTAGAATTCATGGGTTTCTTTTCATGTTCATCTCATCCTCATCAAAGCCTCGTGGTTGGAAGCTTATCCCGGTGCCATTTGTATTAATTGATTTTGGAAAAAACCCTCTGCGCGGTATTTATGTTTGGTTATAGAGCTTTTGTTTGTGCCAGCACGAAACTCTAGCTAGTTTCCCCATACGTAGTGCTCGTTTGGATGTTTTGGCCTAATTCCAGACCTGAAACATAGGTAAAAACTCTCACTTAGACACATCTTGGGTTTCTCCTCTCCATTCACTTTGTTTTTGAAATTATTTTGTATAATTTCAGTAATTATGATTTATGAATGCTAACCCTCATCTTCTCTGAAGGGTTCCCAACAGTTCGGTGGTTGGCAGCATTTAGTGGAGTGTTACATTATCTCCAAGTAAGCGTGCTTTACGATTTTTTCTATCTTGGTTTCACTTAAGTTAAATTCTTGTTTGATTTACTATGTTTCCCTTGCTTATGGATCATATCTATTTGGAAACAGAGGTACCCTCTCATCATCGTGAACTTGGATTATCTGTTCGTTCGATTGTAGTATTCAACTAACAACTCCAATCTATCTCCTCCAAGTACACCTCCATCTAATTTTTTGGTCCATAAACTTTGCCGGCAAGTTTGGTTTAGTTACAGTTAATTAGAATTCAAAGTTCCATAACCGTACCACAATCCTGGTGGTTCTTGGTTAACTTGAAAAAGCTAGAACTGTTGTGTTCCTTGTAATTTTTGTAACTATGCCCAGTTGTTATTTAACTCTAACTTTGGTTCTGATTCCAAATGGGTTCTCCCGAACCATTTTCTTGGGTCTCAGTTGAATTTTTTCCAACTTCTTATATGGACATTTGATGTATAAGAACTCAGATTATTTTATGACTGTTCATTGCTCAGTTTTACTAGTTTCCATGTTTAATATGGTGTATAATTCTCTACGCATTCTTGTTTGAGTTTTGTACAACAATCTCATGATTTTCCTATTATATGCATGTTTATGGTATTTCACTGAGATTCTGATCGGTTCAAGTAGTTACCAAATTCTTGGATGGATCTTTTTAAAAAAGGGTCTATAGTAAAATAGAATTTGTAAGCATAATTGTTTATTAGGCATATTATTGTTTTTTCGAATAAGCAGTACTTTATTTCTGCAAAGTTATTATGTTTAAGAAAGAAATATCATTAAAGGGTTTTCTTCTACTTTTTAGTTTGGTTACCAGACGACTCATTACTTTGTCCACGTATAGTTTAAGCAGGAGGAACGATGTGTTCAGGATTTCGAGGATTCTTCCTCTAGTCCAGAACTGATATTTCACTCCAAATAGTTTTCATTTCATTACAGATTTTGGTTTTCCAAGCTTGAGCTCTTCAAACAGTATTTATATTTTTTTTCAAACAAAAATAACACCACTGTAATAATAACTACAATAGCCATTGTAATTTATTTAACCTAGTTTTCTATGTTTTCTTTTACACATATTTCACATATCACAGTTGCTTCTTGTATTTACCATCAGGTTGACTATATACAGATCTTCCTTAAAAATAATTTCTTTCTTCTTTTATTTCCACAATAAAATAATTGAGAAATATAGTAACTATTTTCACATATAATTCACTGAATCTGTAAATAACTTGTTTTAATCGTAGAAGTACATAGAAATCAATCTCCTTCAACATATGATCTTATAAAATCATTTACTATCCTTGCTTCTAATGAAGTACTTTTGATGTATACAAATTTAATAATATCAGTTCTTGTTTAAGTTTACTGAATATTCATATACTTATCTAGATATGCATTTCACTGCTGATGTCCACCCAACCTTCAATAGAGGCAATTACGTCCTTCTGTTTCCCTTATGCTCCACACCCTGAAATGTATAGGTTGACAATATTTTCTGATGTGACCTCGAGATCCCAAGTCCAGTCAGTACTAGAAAATTTCAGAAACGTTGAGTGCTTTCCACTGTTCTCTACCAGCTCATGAAACTTTCTCACTCTCATCCTCAGTTTCTGAACAGAACCCCTATTCCTCACTGGGATCAGTCTCTTAACCTCATAGGAACAAGTAACTGTTCAAACTGTCCAACCACCTTTTCAGTTTTTAGAATACTTTTACCATCAGCCTTTTGACTCTTTTTTTTCTTATGGAACCACTTTCCATAACAAATTTTATTTCAAAAAAAATAAAAATAAATAACCTTTCTAGAAATGATAATTTCCTTAGTCTTCTTTTAAAAAAAATAATAACTAAAATGTCAGATTACGGGTTAGCAACTAGTTAATGCCAAATTCAGCTCTTACAACTTCCCCCTGTGGAAGTAACACCGTCCTCCATGTTTCTCTATAGATCAAGAAATAGCTTTGGGTAAGCCTCACATACAAATCCCTCGTCTTCCCAGGTACCCTCCTCCAGCCTGAAGTGATTCCATTGCACTTTAACCTGGGTGATGGCTTGCTTTCGAAGCATGATTTCTCTCCTCTTCAGTATACGTTGAGGCTCGACCAGAAAATCGCCATTTGGATCTACCTACAAACAATTTTTTTTTTTTGTCAATTTCACATATAAATATTCATGCTTCAAGTTAGGATTTTTAACTCTATCCTACCTGAATATTCTTCCAATGGATTACATGTTTCGAATGATGTACATATAGCTTTAGCAGGGACACATTAAACACATTGTGCAACCAAATGTGGCTTGGTAAATCCAACCGATATGCCACAAGTCCCACTCTTTCCAATATATGAAAGGGTCCAAAAAATGTAGGGGCTAACTTGGCATAATAGGCCCATCTCAAAGTGCTCTTCTTCGGTTTGATCCTCACATAGACATGGTCACCCACCTCAAACTCTCGATAAGTCCTTTTCTTATCTGTGTATACCTTCTGTCGATCTTGTGCAGCTTTTAGGTTTTTCCTGATCTTCTTTACCTCTGGTTCCATTTTAGCCAACATTTTTGGTCCATGCATTAGTTTTGTTTCGGGGCTGCTCCAATTTATGGGAGTGCGACATTGCCTCCCATATAGAGCTTTGAAAGGACTCATCTTAAGGGACTCTTGATAACTTTTTTTGTAAGTAAACTCAACTAGGTGCAAGTAATCCTCCCATTTATTTAGTTGTTGCATCACGTACATACGCAACATGTCTTCCAAATCTTGATTTACTGATTCTGTTTGTCGATCCGTTTGGGGATGATGAGCAGTGTTGAAATTTATTTGGGTCCCTGGACCTATAAACAACGTTTTCCAAAATTTTGAAGTAAAATTCACATCTTTGACTAAAATAACAGTCTTTGGAATGCCATGCAGTCTGAAAATTTCTCTCATAAAAATATCTGCTATCTGTACAGTATTGTAAGTAGATTGTACTGGTACAAAATGTGTAGACTTACTCAACCTATTGATCAGCACAATAATAGAGTCATTGTGCCTCTTAGACCGTGGTAAACTTGTAATGAAGTCTATGGATATGACCTCCGATTTCCATTCAGGTACTGGTATGGGTTGTAACAATCCTACTAGATATCGATGTTCCACATTGACCTGTTGATAGTCCAAACATTTGTTTAAGTATTCAGCAATGTTTCTTCGCATACTAGGCAAGAAATATATTTTTCTAATTGCAGTTAACATCTTCTAGTATCACGGGCGACCTAAGTAATTACCTCGACGATACTCATTCATGATTAGCTCCTTTATATCCACACAATTTGGTATATAAATATTTCCTCTAAAGGTTAGCATTTGTCCTTTGCTAACTCCATATTCAGAAATGTTTCCTTGCTTTATGACCTCTTCCATTTTCTACCATAAGAACTGGAATTTAGGATCCTTCTGTGATTCCTCTTTCACTTGATCCAAGAATTTGCATGCAAGTTAATTGTAGTAAAGCTCATAAACACAATGAATCTTCCTACTTAAATAATCCACCACCCGATTTTCCTTACAATTCATGTGCTGAATGTCCATATAAAACTCACTTAGGAAGGCATTCCACCTTGCTTGTCGGGAGTTTAAATCATCTTTTTTGAAGTAATTGTTTAGGTTACTATGATCATTATTTAGTACAAACTTCTTTCCCAGCAGGTAGTGTCTCCATACCTAGAGTGCATGTATTACCGCTGTTAACTCTAGATCATAGGATGAATATATTTTCTCATGCTCTTTTAACTTTCTTAACACATAGGTCACTACCTTTCCTTCCTGAGATAAAACTACCTCAACTCCTTCTTTACAAGCGTCTATACAAACTTCAAATTCTTTGTTGGGGTCAGTTACTCTCAACGATCGTGTAGTGGTCAATAGATGCTTCAACCTCTAGAAACTATTCTGGCACTCAACCAAAATACATTTCCTTTCCTCTGGAAAGAGGTGATTGGAAAGGAAATTTTGGAGAATCCTTCAATGAATCATCGATAGTACTCAACCAATCCCATAAAGGATAAGATATCTGCTACGTTTTTGGGAATTCGCCATTCCATGATTGTCTTGATTTTCTTTGGATAAACAGTAATCCCTTCTGCTCAAATAACATGGCCTAAGTACTAGATTTTTTTTTTGAAGAAACCACATTTGTTGAACTTAGTGTACAAGTGATGTTTTATTAACATTTTGAGCACAATCCTTAGATGTTCTCTATGTTCTTCATGGTTCTTAGAATAAATTAAAATATCATCAATAAATATGACTACAAATTTATCTAGAAAAGGGTGAAATATACCATGCATTAACCTCATAAATTTTGTTGGCACATTTGTTAACCCAAAGGGCAATACCGAAAACTCATAATGCCCGTACCTGGTATGGAAATCAGTCCTATAAATATCTTCATCCTTAATCCGAATTTGGTGATATCCAGACCTTAAATCTATTTTTAAGAATATTGTGGCCCCCTTTACCTAATTAAACAGATCATCAATCCTTGGTAAAGGATATTTATTTTTTATTGTTAACTTATTGAGCTATCTATAGTCCATGCACATTCGCATGGTTCCGTCCTTCTTTACGAACAACACTGGTGCTCCCTCAAGGGAAAACACATAGATGAATGTATCCTTTGTCCGACAGTTCTTATAATTGCAGTTTTAATTCAATTAATTTTGGAAAAATCATTCTATAAGGAGCCCTTGACATAAGTGATGATCCTGGCATTAATTCAATGGTAAAATCAATATCTGTTCTTGGTGGTAGTTTGGGTACATCTTTTGGAAATAAATCCATGAAGTCTTGTACCACTAGTATGTTTTCCATCATAGGAGACTTCTCCTTAGAATTGGCATATCCCACCTGGATAGCATAAATTTGACGTCCCTTCCTCATGCACTTATTCATTTGGATGTTGTAATAGGATGTAGCTATAGGGGTTTCTTTATTCCCTGAATCTCTTTGCGTGTTCCATCTTGCATTTTGTAGTAAATGATATTTTCTTTACAGTCCACCAAGGTCCAATGTTTTTCTAGCTAATCCATACCCAAAAACAAATCATAGGACCCTAACAGAAATATGTTTAGGTCCACATTTAACTGCTAGTCTGCAATTTTCAATGTGCAGTTTCAAATTTTGGTAATTACTTTTCTTTTTGCTCCTGTGGCTACCTATACCAGCCATGTATTTTTGAATTTCTGACCTTTAAATTTACATACTTCCACTATTTTGGGATTAACATAACTTAGACTTGAACCTGGGTCAACCAAAATAGAAATAGACTAAGACAGTAACTTACCTTCCAACTCTATCATTATTGGCTGATAATCTACAGGTCGATCCTCTAATGTTGCGTTGATTCGAGGGATGTTTCAAGCCACATCACCTACTGTAGAACCCTCCTGCAAGTTTGCAACAGTTTCACTCCTCCCTCGTTGTGGGAAATGTTTGTGCCTAACCACACCCCAACACTATAGAGGTGGCTTGGACACTTGTCCTTGTTCAAGTTTTCTAGAAGCCTCTATAAGCCTCTCTTCAGCTAGCTATCGGCTTCTTTGATGATTTCTGCCAAAATACTTGCTTACAGAGCTTCGTGCAGATTTTTTAAAATTATTATTTGTGGCACCGTTGAAGTTTGAGCTATGTTTCTATCCTTTTCATCGCTACCAATTATTTCTTACTTCCCCTTTTGCCTTAGACTACTGATAGCACATTTGTGCCTTACGAATGGCTTCGTCCATGGCTATAGGATTTATGAAATCAATTCGTTCCTTCATATGAGTTGGTAGACTACTTAGAAATCTTTGAACCTTAGCCTTCTCATCTTGAAGGTATGGAACATATCTTAATAGGGAGGTGAAATTGGTAATATACTAGTCCACGGTCATCTGCCCCAGCTTCAAGTCATGAAATTCTTTAGATTTCTCATCATAAAAACATTTTTTTAAATACTTTTCTTTAACATATTGCTAGAATCATTCCCATGTAATATCTTTGTCTTCAATGCTACGAACATTCTTTACTTCCTCCAACCACAGGGTGGCCTTTTCTCTTAACAGATATATGGCCAATATGATTTTTAGGTTTTTGTTGTACTCGTATACTTGGAAATATTTATTCATATTTATCAACCAAGCCTCAGCCACTTCATCAGCTTCTCCATCAAATGTAGGTGGTTTTATTTTTCGAAACTCACCTTGAAGGTCCACTTTCTGCTTCTTAACTTCTTATTGATCTGACACATTACCAGACTATGCTTCATTATAGTTTATGTTTTTTTTGCTTCACTATGAGGGGCTTCCTTCCACTCTGTCAGTGTTGTGGTCCCTTGCTTGTCACTCGTTACCTTCCTACATGTCTCTATCAGTACTGGGCTATTCCATTCCTCGATTCTTCTTATCTGAAAGGCTCTTGAGTATATTTTCTTGCTCTTGCATCAAGTGCTCATTATCACTCAGAACTCGCACCATTTCTTCCTTTAGCTTCTGCATTGTATTTAACATAAGGCTTGTTTGGTGTCGTTCTTCCTCTAGCAATTTACTTGTTTGCTGGTGCTAATCCACACTCAACTGAATCCACATTTTAGGATTCATCTCTGGTTGTGTTTGAGGTATACATTCCCCAATATTATGAGGTGTTTGTTGTGTTGATCCTGTTATAATTTTCTCCTTGTAGTACTAATTCTTTTTTGTGCATCAGTATACACACAATTTAAATCGTTAGATGACCCCTAGGGTCCCAGCGTGCGAATGCTTCTCTGATACCACTTGTAAAATCTATCATAACATTTTAAAAACTTACCATAAAAAAAAATTACTTTCTACTATGTGGTTAGGATGATTATAAACATCTCATTATCTATTATATATAACATATACAACCTTACACTACAGCTAAAACCTTATTCACAATTACATTTTTGGTTTTTCATTTACTTATAATGTTTAAAACACTTGACACTCAAGTATGTAAATATGTTGGCATTTATATATAGTCGAACTTCTTTAACCATGGCACTAATCCCACAACTATCATCACATGAATATTCATCATCGAATTTAACTTTGTGTACTATCAAAACCTTTTTAAGTACTATCAATTAAGTTCTTGGGATCAGAGTTTAGATTTTTATGAGATCCCTGTTGTACTTTTTCTATCTCCATTTGCCACACTTCTCTCAGTCCAATACCTTTGTGATCAACAGTGGATTTTTTTGGCAGGAAAGGGTCTAGGTATAACCCATAACCCTAACCATTTTCCCTATTATTCTTCTCCGGCCGCATGATGAACTTCTCTGCAACCACCCAGGTCAGAAACTAGACTTTGTCACCTCCTTTACAGTCCTAGAAATTATCATTCATGGGTTGCTCTTCAGGTTCATCTCATCCTCATCAAAGTCTCGTGGTTGGAAGATTATCCTAGTGCCATTTGTATTATCTAATTTTGGGAAGAACCATCTGCACGATATTCATGTTTGTTTATGGATTTTTTGTTTGTGCCAACATGGAAGTCTGGCTAGCTTCTCCAGACGGAGTGCTCGTTTGGATGCTCTGGCCTAATTCTAGTCCTCAAACGCTAGTAAAAATTCTCATTTAGACACATATTGGGTTTCTCCTCTCCATTCATTATGTTTTCGACGTTATTTTGTATCAGTTCTACAATTATGGTTTATGAATGCTAACCCTCATCTTCTATGATGGGTTCCCAACCATTCAATGGTCGGTAGCATTTGGTGGAGTCTTCCATTATCTCTAGGTAAATGTGCTTTACGATTTTTCTTGTCTTGGTTTCACTTAAGTTTAATTCCAGTTTGATTTTTTCTTTTACCATCACTTAAATTTCGTATCTCTTTGGAAATACAGGTATTCATTCGGTTGCAATGTTCGGCTAAAAACTCCACTCTGCCTCCTCTACGTATACCTCCATATAATTTTTTGGGCCATAAAATCTGCCAGCAAGTTTGGTTTAGTTACATTTAATTAAACTTTCAAATTCCAAAACCATACCATAATCTTGGTGGTTCTTGGTTAACTCAAAAAAGCAAGAACTGGTGTTTTCCTTGTAATTTTTGTAATTATACCCAGTTGTTATTTAACTCTAACTTTGGTTCTGGCTCCAAATGGGTTCTCCCGAGCTATTTTCTTAGGTCTTAGTTGAATTTTTTCCAACTTATTATATGGACATTTGATGTACAAGAACTTATATTATTTTATGATTGTTCATTGTTCGGTTTTACTAGTTTCCATGTTTAATATGGTGTATAATTCTCTACGTATTTTTGTTTGAGTTTGGTACAAAAATCTCATGATTTTCCTAGTATATGCATGTTTATGGTATTTCGCTGAGCTTCAAGTAGTTAACAAATTCTTGGATGCATTTTTTGAAAAATGGGTCTATAGTAGAACAGAATCTATAATAACAACAATTTCTTATTATGCATACTATCGTATAAGCAGTACTTTATTTCTACAAAGTAATTTTGTTTAAGAAAGAAATATCAATACATGGTTTTCTTCTACTTTGTAGTTTGGTGACCGGACCACTCATTACTTTTTTCGTGTATAGTTTAAGTAGGAGGAACGATCTGTTCTGGATTCTGAGGATTCTTCCTCGAATCCAGAACCGATAGTTCGCTCCAAATAGTTTTCATTTTGTTACTAATTTTGGTTTTTCCATGCTTGAACTCTTTAAGGAATATTTATATTTTTTTCAAACAAAAACAACACGACTTTATTAATAGTTACAATAACCCCTATACTTTATTTAACCCAATTTGGTATGTTTTATTTTACAGATATTTCACATATCACAGTTGCTTTTTTCGTTTACCATAAGGATGACTATATACGGCTCTTCCTTAAAAATCATTCCTTTCCTCTTTTATTTCCACGGTAAACTAATTCAGAAATACCATAACTATTTTCACATATAATTCATCGAATTTGTAAATAAATTGTTTTAATCATAGAAGTACAGAGAGCTCAATCTCATTCAACATATTCTCTTATAAAATAATTTATTTTCCTTGCTTCTAATGAAGTACTTTTCATGAATACAGATTTAATAATATCGGTTCCTGTTTAAGTTTACTGAATACTCAGATACTTATCTGGATATGCAGTTCACTCTTGATGTCCACCCAAACTTCAAGAGAGTCAATTACGTCCTTCTCTTTCCCCCATGCTCAACACCTTGAAAGGTACAATTTGACATTATTTTCTTCTGTGACCTCAAGACACCAAGTCCAGTCAGTACCAGAAAATTTTCAGGAATGCTAAGTTCTTTCCACTGGTCTTTGCCAGCTCAGGAAACTTTCTCACTCTCTTCTTCAGTTTCTGAACAGAACCCCTATTCCTCACTAGGATCAGTCTCTTATCCTCATAGGAATATGTAACTATTCAAACTGTCCAAACACTATTTCAGTTCTTGGAATACTTTAACCATCAACCTATTTACTCTTTTTGTTATGAAATCACTTTCCATAACCAATTTTATTTTAAAAAAAAAAAAAAACCTTTCCAGAAATGATAATTGTATTAGTCTTCTTCTTAAAAAAATAATAACTAAAATGTCAGATTACTAGTTAACAACTATTTAATGCGAAATTCAGCTGTTACGAACTGCCATTGTTGGCCTCTATTACTGATCAATTGTGATATGTGCATGTTAGTCTGGACATTCTCCCGGAGCATAGGTATGAATATAGGAATGAGTTAGTTGCTGACATAAATGATTTGTAATTTTCTTAGGGGAAAACTTTGGAGTCCCTCAATTTATTTTCTCCGATCCAACGAAGGTATAATCATACGTTGGATTAGATTGAAATGAGAATCACTTATATTTTTTACAATTGGCATGAGGGGTGAGGTCCTCCCATCATCCCTGCGAATGCTCAAGTGATGAACCCTCCAACTCAATATGGTTACTCCTAGATTTTTTTTGTATTGTTGGTATTTTGGGCAATATGGCTAGTATGTTTATGGAAATCATGTAAAAATTTGTTTTTGTTCTTAGATTTTTATCTACAGTTTGAGACAGAAAATAATAGTGAAAGTGATGCTGAGAGAATAGAGAAACTTTGGTAAGATATAATAATTTTTTGAAAAATAATATAAGTCATCGATTAACCAAAAATATATATATATATATATAACATATTAATATCTCAATTTTCTTATGTGATTCCACATGTCCAATAACCCGAAATCCCTCCAAGATAGGATTTATTTATTCAAACAAACAACCATGGAAATGTTTACATGTTCCAGAGATCTCAAAATATTCATACTTCAACATTTCAAGTAGAAATAAATATATATATATATATATATATATATTATTGGAGATCCAACATAAAATAGTAGTTTTTCATTTTGGAAATCTATCACTTCAAAAAGAGAACATGGACTATCTAAAGATCATATTATTATTATTTTGATCTCTTTATTGTACAATTATTTTTTGATTTCTAATTACACTTAATTTTTCTTTTTTCACTTATTTTTTGGAACATCTTCCTTAACTCGATTTTATGGGGAGTACAATAAAATATATTTTTAAATCATGATTTTGATCTTAATAAAAAAAAAATTAAACAAATAATAATACTATGGTTTTAAAAAACTATTATTGAAACATAAAGTTAAATAAACTAAAATATCTAATTATGTAAAATATGACAATAGTTATAATAAAGCCAAAAGTATATTATATTCCATGCACAATTCATCATTTTAATATGCATATAAAATACTAATATCATGTTGCTTTCATTAGAAAGAAAATCACCAACACCTAAGTTTATATATCATTGGAAGATATCTTTTGAAAAAAATTCTAGAAGGAAAATCAAATTAGTCAAAAAGCTAGATATGAAACAAACTTAAATTTAGCATTGTGTTAGTCACAAGAAAATTTAATGTATAAAAGAAATTCAAATTCAATTGATAAAACTATCATTCAAATTGAATATAAATTCAACATTAAATTTCCATATTCAACTAATACAAATTTAGTCAAATTCATGGTGTATAAAAATTCATATTAATTTAATTCAACTTTAAATCGCCATATTCAACTAATGAAAATTTAGTCAAATTCAAAGTGTATAAATATTCATATTAGTTAATGATATTTAAATTTTAGAAAAAATTAAATATTAAAACTATCTAAATTAAATTGAATTTAATGCGTGATATAAATTCAACATTATACTGACATGGTCTGACATGGTGTATAAAAATTCATATTAATTTAATTCAACTTTAAATCGCCATATTCAACTAATGAAAATTTAGTCAAATTCAAAGTGTATAAATATTCATATTAGTTAATGATATTTAAATTTTAGAAAAAATTAAATATTAAAACTATCTAAATTAAATTGAATTTAATGCGTGATATAAATTCAACATTATACTGACATGGCCAACCCATGCAAATTTTATCGAATTCCAGGTGTATAAATTATCATATTTATACATAATTTATATTTATAATTAATTATTTTCATATTTATAATTTAGAAAATTCCCCACTAGCATCTATTTCATAATTTCTTTCGGAGAATTTTGATCAAATTCATGGAAGGGTTAAACATAAAGCGAATTTGAATTTGCTTGTCTACAAGGTAAATAAATTTAATGAGTGAATTAAACTTTTAAATTTAACCGCCAAATCAAGTTTAAATTTGATCGGTCCAGTATATTATATTAAATTAAATTAAATTTACGGTTCAAATTAATATTTGAAATCAAATTTGACTTGTTGAACTAATACAGACTTACTAGTGTGTAAAAAAATATTATATTTAATTCAATTTAAAGTATAAAGTAAATTTATATATCATACATTCAATTTTAAAATTTATTTCACATTGTATACAAAACCAGATTTAAATTTGATGTTGCTTTTTATACGTTGGATTGATTTTAGGGCATGAAGGAAAATTTAATTTAAACGGTGCTAATCCCGGATTTTACCGTTAGGGAGAGGACACATAACCTTATCAATTGGATGTGTTTTAATCGCACGTGTGATTGGTTGATTATGCGTTACAGCTGAGAGGGTGAATGGAGGGACACTTTTCTCGGACAAACAGAGGCAGAGGCTTGACATTACCATTTTCTTCACTGATTTGGCTAAAACCACCTGCCAACCCTACATGGGAGAGAAAAGCGGTGAAAATTTAGTGTTTAATTTAGAAAGATGTTTGCAGGAGCGGTAAAAGATAGCACTTTGTGTAAGAAGCAGTGAAAATTTGGTGTTTAATTTAGAAATATGTTTGCAGGAGCTGTAAAATATAACACTTTGTTTAAGATTTTAATATGGTAACAGCTCGGTTATCTTCTTTTTTTTTTTAATTTTCCTACCGTTGGAACTTAGGCTTGGGCTTTTCCTTCCTAGTTATGTTTTGTCCTATAACTTACTATGCTAAAAGAAAAGTGAAGTGCACCGAGAAGAAATTTTAAACCCTCTTTGGTGATATCGCTATGTTTAATTTTATTTTTTCTCCTTTATAGAACAATAAATTTAAAAGAACTGACATATCAAATTTAAATTTATTTTATATATTCAATTTAGTTAAATATAAATTTAAACTTAAATTTAAATCGATTAAATTCAAAGTTGAATTATAAATTCAGTTATATTTTTTTATTAATATTAAAATAGTAGCTTTATAGTCCTCATTTTTGAGATAATGGAATATAATAATGAAAATATTGTTTTTGTACTTGTATGATAAAAATAAAAATGTTGAAAACTTTTGTATAATAAAAGTGTTTTTGGGGTTTTTCAAGGTGTTGAATTTATATGTATAGTGAAATAAATGAATTTAAATAATACAAATTAGAATTTTAGCTTTTTTTTATAGGAAAAAAAAAAAAGAGAAGTGAAAAAAAATTAATGGAATGAAAAAAGAAGAAAGAAATATTAGAGAAAAATTAACCGAAAAAGTTAATAATAATATGTAATGTATCTTCCAAGACATATGATAACAACCCAGAGAAATAGTAAGAAGACAGAAAGATTAGATTAAAAAAAATTTTAAAATGATATAATCAAATTGTAATGATATTGAAAACATGAAAACATAAAGTTAAGTTCGCAATAACCTAAGAAACATAAAAGAAAAATAAACTCCGTACCTTCTCCTTTAAGCTCGTGAGTGTTGTCAGTATCCTTGAGCCAAAATGTACAATGGTTTATTATGGAAGGTCACACATACTAGATGCCATTAGTTATCCTTATAAAGTGTTGTCAAGTATCCTGAACCAAAATGTACAATAGTTTATTATGAAAGGTCACCCATAGCTAGAAGCCAATAGTTATCTTAATAAACATACTTTTGGTTAACTTGTATAACTCACTGATCAAATTATACAAGTAAGAAACATCCAACACACAAAATCTACATAAAAAGACATAAACACAGCGTAGACACAATTTCAAAACAAAACCCACTACAGTGTAGCAAAGACAATGTGGGAGCCAAGGAAGAGTAGTAGAAGCATAGACAACAGATTAAATTGCATCTAAATGACAAGGAAATAATACGATAATAGTTTTAAAGCTCTCCATAAAATCTGGGATTCATATCCGTTAAACTTATTTTAGCTTGAACCATTAAAATGGCCAAATTTAAATTCAATTACTCTATATCATTTATATCATTTAAAGTTAAATTCACTAAATGCATCAAATTTAAGATTAAATGTAAATGTATTTTACCGAAGCAAGTTTTAAATCTGAATTCAATTACATTGTACAATTTAAAGTTAAATTCACTGAATGCGCCAAATTTAAGCTTAAATGTAAATGTATTTTACGAAAGCAAGTTTTAAATCCAATTTAGCAACTCCACACATTTAAATTTAAATCTACCTTAAAGTATGAAATTCTCTTGACATTTCAATCGTTGTACCTAATTAATTTTAAACTTTTTTCAGATTTAAATCTATCTTAAAATATGAAATTCTCTTGACATTTCAATCGTTGTACCTAAAAGCTCTAGAAAAGGGTAAGATTGGGATAAAATTAAACCCTTCTCAATATGCTGAAAATTTTAACGTAATGTTAATTTCCACAGTGATAGGAAAAAACATTCAAAATTTTCTAGTATGTTTTTTATTCAGAGCTTTCAGCTTATCCATATACGATTGATTTTTATGAAAAAAATGAACAAAGAAGGAAATAAAAAGATCTTTTTGCCTTACCGATGAGAGAGGCAAATATATATACTTATCGATGGCGAATCATACGCATAAACATAAAACAGACTGAATCTAGGCCAGAGAAATATTCTCGTACACAACACAACACACAAACAAAAACTCCAAAACTAAACTTAAATTTGAATTCTGTTCAATGAATTTGCCTGACCACGCAAATTTTAATTTAAATACTACATTAAATAATAATTTTGATTTGTTCCCGACTTTGCTCTTGGTTCGCTTTTCAAGATCTGAATGCCATAATTTCTTTTGTCCTTGTTTTGCGGACTTGCTTATGATACTCCTTTCGAGATTTGAAAATGCTTTGAATCTCAAGTACCTCAAAAACATTGATAGAAGATCTGAATGCCATAATTTCTTTTGTCCTTGTTTTGGGGACTTGCTTATGATACTCTTTTCGAGATTTGAAAATGCTATGACTCTCAAGTACCTCAAAAACATTGACAGAGTAAGAAACTATAATAAATCTTTATAAACAAAAATTATAATTTTTTCTCATTTTCATAAATCGGTAAAATAAATTATAATAAATTATTAATTGAGTTAAATGATTTAATAAAATTATTCTCAAGAAAATACTATGGGTTTTTTTTAATCTAAATTTAATCGATAAAATAAATTATAATAAATTATTAATTGAGCTAAATGATTTAATAAAATCATTCTCAAGAAAAATATATAATTGATTTCAACTTTTACAATTACAATCTTTAAATGTTTCTATATTTATATATGTCACTTCTTTAATATAAATAAATTGGAAAATTTAAATCTAATATAATTTTTAGATTTTACAAGCATGACTAATTAATTTACTTTTCAAATTCTTTTTATAACATAATTTGAAAAAATAAACGTTAAAGCTTATATTATTATATTTTATAAGTAAAGTATCTCGTGAGAATTTTTCTGTCATGAAATAGCTAAATACCAGCCTAGATCGATCTAACTCTGGATCTATCATGCGCCGAGAGGGATCAAATCTCTCGAGGTGCAAACCTATTTTTTGAGTGCAAAACTTGAGGAAAGGTTTGCACCTCGAGAGATTTGATCCCTCTCGGCACATGATAGATCCAGAGTTAAATGGATCTAGGGCATCAATGTCACATTTTTCAAATTATTAAATTTTTCGCATTATTAAAATTTTTGTATATTTTTGAGATGTAAGAAGGATTCAGGGAATCTATCAAAGATATGATTAATTTTATCAATAATATGTAAATATATCAAATATTAATATAATCATATTAAATATGCTAAATATTTCTGAGATTAACTTGGTCATTTTAATTTTAAATTTTCTTAGTTACCTCAGTTCGTTGAGATGATAATTATTGTTAATAACTATAATGATGAAAAATGATGAAATATTTTTTTAAATGCAAAGTGAAAATAATAGTGTTGAAAGATAGAAAATGTGAACAATAAGAACATACTCATGTTACAATCAATCTCAAACTATTTTCTTCTACTATTCTTATTTCCTCCCTTGTTAGTTTTGTTATCTTTTCATATCGATTATATGAAAAAGAAAATTTAAATCGTAAACCATTTAAATCTTTAGCTCGATTTGTTGTAGTAAACATGATAACTTGTCTCTCTTGCTCTCCAATATTAATAGCTTAAATTACTATAACACAAAAATCAATCTACATTGTTAATAACTTTTTGTGCTTACACTAAAATCAATGCATATTGTTAATCTAATCACTTTAATATTAATGTACCGTCATATATCCAATTACATCAAATCATAAATCAACATATACATTGAAATCAATGCATTTAATGCAAGAAATCAAATAAGATTAGAAAATAAATTCTACATTGAAATCAATGCACCTAATGCAATCAATCAAATAAGATTAGAAACCAACATCTACACTGAAATCAATGCATTTACTCAAAGAAATCAAATAGGATTAGAAATTGCCATCTACACTGAAATCAATGCATTTAGCGCAAACAATCAAATAGTATTAGGAACAATCTACATTGAAATCAATGCATCTAGTGCAAGCAATCAAATATAATTATAAATCGACGTCTAAATTGAAATCAACACATCCAATGCAAGCAATCAAATAGTATTAGGAATCATCACCTACACTGAAATCAATGCATCTAGTGCAAGTAATCATATATCATTAGAAATAAATATCTACACTAAAATCGATGCATCTAGTGCAAATAATCAATTAGGATTATAAATCACCATCTCCACTTAAATCAATCCATCTAGTGCAAGAAATATTCTTCCCTCTCTCCACCCTCCATCCATATCTATATCCCCATCCATCTCTTTCTTTTTGTCTCTATCTCACCCCCCTAAACACACACGCTCTCACACTCCATATATATCATTCTCTTTGTTGATCACCCTCTCTCCCCATCTCTCTCTTCTTCCCTCTCTTCCCCTTCTCTCCCTCTCCCCCGCTAATATCTCTCTTTCCTCCTTTTGTCCTCTCTCTCTCTCTCTCTCCATCTTCCTTATCACTCACTCTCTCTCTCTAGGAACCAACATCTACACTGAAATCAATGAATTTACTCAAAGAAATCAAATAGGATTAGAAATCGCCATCTACACTGAAATCAATGCATTTAGTGCAAACAATCAAATAGGATTAGAAATCATCTACATTGAAATTAATTCATCTAGTGCAAGTAATCAAATATAATTATAAATTGACATCTAAATTGAAATCAACACATTCAGTGCAAGCAATCAAATTGTATTAGAAATCACCACCTACACTGAAATCAATGCATCTAGTGAAAGTAATCAAATATCATTAGAAATAAATATCTACACTAAAATCGAGGCATCTAGTGCAAATAATCAAATAGGATTAGAAATCACCATCTCCACTTATATCAATCCATCTAGTGCGAGAAATATTCCTCCCTCTCTCCACCCTCCATCCATATATATATCCCCCTCCATCTATTTTTTTTTGTCTCTCTATCTCACCCCCCTAAACACACGCGCTCTCGTACTCCATATATATCAATATCTTTTTCAATCACCCCCTCTCCTCAGCTCTCTCTTTCCCTCTCTTTCCATCTTCCTTATCACTCTCTCTCTCTCTCTCTCTCTAGAAACCAACATCTACACTGAAATCAATGCATTTACTCAAATAAATCAAATAGGATTAGAAATCGCCATCTACACTGAAATCAATGCATTTAGTGAAAACAATCAAATAGGATTAGAAATCATCTACATTGAAACCAATTCATCTAGTGCAAGTAATCAAATATAATTATAAATTGACATCTAAATTGAAATCAACAAATTCAATGCAAGCAATCAAATTGTATTAGAAATCACCACCTACACTGAAATCAATGCATCTAGTGCAAGTAATCAAATATCATTAGAAATAAATATCTACACTAAAATCGATGCATATAGTGCAAATAATCAAATAGGATTATAAATCACCATCTCTACTTATATCAATCCATCTAGTGTGAGAAATATTCTTCCCTCTCTCCACCCTCCATCCATATCTATATCCCCCTCCATCTCTTCTTTTCCGTCTCTCTATCTCACCCCCTAAACACACACACTCTCGCAATCCATATATATCAATCTCTTTGTCAATCCCCTCCTCTCCCCATCTCTCTCTTCTTCCCTCTCTTCACCTTCCATCTATATCTCTATCTTCCCCCTCTCCCTCTCTCTCCATCTCCCTTATCACTCACTCACTCTCTCTCTCTCCACCTTTCTCTCTCTATTTCTTTCTTCTTACCTCTCTCCTCCTCCCCCTCCAAGTCCATCTCTCTTTCCCTCCCTCTCTCCACTCTCTCACATCCTCTCTCTTCCTTCCTCTCTTTCCCTTTCTCTCCCATCTCTCTCTCCCTCTCTCTCTCTCTTCACCAACCAACTATGTTACTATATCCGTTATGAATATTTTATTAATTATAAGTTAGATTAGTTATCTTAGGTTATTAACTGAAAGGGCATGATCAAAGATCATGCCTCTTCACCAAGGGACACCTTGAGGCTGTATTTAAAGCCCAGGCGATCCCTCATTGTAACCATCTCTTATCTCATCTTTCATCATTAATAATATATATTTATCAGTTTTACCAGAGTTTTTACACTCCATTGGTATCAGAGCATCGCTCCTCGGATCTGTGTGATCACCCAGGAATTACAGAATTCCAGAACTGCAATTTCAGATTGCAGATTTTTTTTAAGTGCAGAATTGCTGAAGAAATTTTGCATCTTTTTCCACTCACGTACACTCACAGCTTCCGCTCACCATTTCATTGCCCCATTGAAAACGCTAGCAGTTTGGAAACAACAACCAGAAATTCAGTAACATAAGAAATAAGTCATATCTGGAAAAATCAGAATATAATTCTTCAGTGGGCGTGTTCAAGGGATAATCTGGAATCTCAGTCTAACGATACAGCGCCATCGATCCACTGAATCGGACTCTTGTAGCAACAAACTTCACTTAGATACGCCAATTAACTGTTGAATCAATTCAGTTCAGTGCAGACAGCTCTTGTTACTAGGTTATATATACGAATGAACCATTGCCGCTGTGCAGCCAGTTGTACAGTCTACTTCCGGAACTGACTGGACGGTTAACAACTCGTTTTTTTATAAGCGGACAGGTATATTTGTGTGAAGGTTCATCGACATTTAAACTATACAACGTTAAAACATCCGGCTATAATTTTAAGCAGTGAACGGCATACTTAAGAGAAAAAAAAAACACGATTTTTTTTAACCATTGCACCGCCGTTTTTGACGTCAACGCTTTGAGTTTATAAAAAAAAAAAATCGTGTTTTGTGGAGCCTGCTTCACGATTCGTGTCACCCGGGTGACATTTTTGGTAACGTTTTTTTTATTAACCCAGCGTTAAATCCCTGTTCCCGGTGGCTGTCCACGTCGGAGATGTCGGTGCTGTGCTCCGCCGCCTTTTCTGTCCCACCTGTCTTCTGCCCGTCCGCCCTCCCCTGTCTTTTCCTCACCGCAGCACATACACACGTTCGGTCAGCAAAGCAAATATACATCGGTTTTAAACAGCAGCAATTAAAACTTAAAACACGTGTGGTAACGTTATATGAAACAAGGCAACGTTTTAAACGGAACGGGTATTGTTTAAAAAAAAAAATACGATTTTTTTTAATTATATAAAATATATAAATATAATTCAATTGATAATTATATATTATAATTATATAATTTCTTTATATATATATATATTATAATTTTCATATAATAAATATATATATAACAATTATATAATTAAATTACATATATTATATAATTTTTAATTAAAAATTATATATATATAATAATTATATAGTTAAAAAAAAAATTATTAATTAATTAATTAATCAAATATTAATTAATTAATTAATTAAAAAAAAATTATTATTAATTTTAAAGAAAGGAGAAAAGAAAAACTGGCAAAAGAGTATTTCTCACCTCGTATATGTTCAGTATGTCTTTATCTACGATGACAATTGATCAGATCAAAAGCTTAGCAAAGCTAAAACGAAGGGAGTTTTTACACTCCATTGGTAGCGTTTCTGCAGATTCAGGGGACTCGGAAGAGCATCAAGAAAAAGCTGATTCCCCACATCCCCATGAAGATACAGATGTTTATAAACAACAGAGTGTTCCATTTCCAGAATTGAACAAAACATGTGAAGTGACAAACACATCCGAAGCCGCTGATATTACGACAGAAGCTGTTGAGGCCTTCGGTGATGAAGCAGATATGGTTGTTAAGAATGAAGAATTTGATGATGAGGAGAAGTTACATCAGAAAATAGTTGTTGGTAACTTACCTCTAAGTCTAAAAAGGAATCACAAAAAATCACCAGAAGAACAAAGAATAGCTGGGAAACATGAAAAAGTATTCCAAGATCTGCCCATAAAAGTGCCTTCTGATAGGAAAATCAAACATCCAATAGAAGTCAAGACAGTGTCCAACTCTGTCGATATCAGATCGTTTCACTATCCACATCACCAACAGATGGAGCTCGAGAAGCTGCTTCACGATCTTTTTAAAACGTGGGACGCAAGAGCTCATCGCTTGAGGAAACCAGGCATTCATCAACATTGTTCATCATTATGTATGCTTTGAGGACAAAGCATCTTAAGAGAGGGGCAATGTTATGAATATTTTATTAATTATTAGTTAGATTAGTTATCTTAGGTTATTAATCGTAAAGGGCATTGATCAACGATCATGCTCACCAAGGGACACCTTGAGGCTATATTTAAAGCCTGTGACTATAGTGATTGTAATCATCTCTTATCTCATCTTTCATCATTAATAATATATATTTATCAATTTTACTGTGAGTTTTTACACTCCAATATCCCTCTCCCTTCTCCTTACATTCTCTTCTCCCCCCTTATCTCCATCTCTCCTTATTTGTCTCTTTATCTCAGCCCCAAACATACACGCTCCCTCTCTCTCTCTCCCTTGTCACTCCTTCTTTCTCTCCACTTCTCACTCTTAATATTTCTTATTTCCTACATCTCTCCCCCTCCAACTCCATCTCTCTTATCGATCCCTCTCATCCTTCCTCTCTCTCTCTCTCCCCTAAATCCCTCTCTCTTCCCTGATCTCTCTCTCTCTCTCTCTCTCTCTCTCCAATACTCTCTCTTCCCCCATCACTCTCCTCCTCTCTCTCATCCTCCTCTCTCTCCATTTCTCTCCCACCTCTCTCTCTCTCTTTTCCCTCCAATCCTTTGTCTTCTCCCATATCTCTCTCTCTCTCTAATCCTCTCTCTCCCCCCATCCCTTTCTTTCTCTCTCTCTTTCCACCCCTCTCTCTCTCCAACTACATTACTATATCCCTCCCCCTCTCCTTCTCACTTCTTCTCTCCCCCCTTCTTTCCATACATCTTACTTTGTCTCTTTATCTCACCCCTAAACATACACACTCTCTCTCCATCTCTCCCTTATCACTCTCTCTCTATTTCTTCTTAGTTATGTAAACTAATGAACATAAATATTCGTAAATATAAAGCAGATTATGGAGTAAATATGAAAAGAGGTTTTATTTACTTACCATACCTCTAGTTTATTTATACTTTTATTTATTTACCATACCCCTTTTCTTTACTATGGTATTTGGCCCATAGGCTTGTTATATAATTAGATTTTTATTTATAATCCTATTTGATATATTGTTATTTATTTACTTTACCTCTTTATGCCTCTTTTATATTTATTTATTTACCATACCTCTTTATATCTATTTTATATTTATTTATTTATTTATCATACTTGTTTATACCTCTTTTATATTTATTTATTTACCCATAGTATTTGGCCCATGGTATCAATATTAATTTGTCCCATGGTATTCGTCCCATAGGCTTCATCTAAATAAAACCTCTTTTTAAAGTTTTTTTAAATATAAAAAGGTTTATGGAATAAATATAAAAAGAATTTTTATTTATTTACCATACATCTAGTTTATATGTTTTTTTATTTATTTACCATAGCTCTGGAGTAAGTATAAATTCATTTTACAAATATTTAATTAAAATAAATATTAAAAGATTTTGGATTTTGATTGTTTGTGTTGAATTAACTCTTTTCCTTTGATTTAGGAAATGGTATTGACTTTAGTAAAGAGTAAAGATGTTTAAAATTTTATTTAATTTGGAAATTCAATGTGGTAATTTTTTTTGTTAAAGGTAAATTTATGATCCATTCAAATTCACGTATATAATTTACTATCCATTCAAATTATATAAATAATACATAATTGTATTAGAAATTGAGGCTTATTAAAAGCAAATTGAGTGTTCGTAGCAAAATATTAAGTTATTTAAATTTAAATATAAAATAATTTAGATTTTATTAAATTTGATAAGCTATTTTAAAAAAATTAAATTAAATTAAATATATAAAACAAATTCAAATTATTAAATATATTTAATAAATATAAATTTTATATTTTAACAGAATTTAGATTTAATGCATAAATAAAGTTGAATGTGAAATGTTTAGAAAGTTTAAATATAAATTTAACGTCATACACAATAACTATATTTAAATTTAACCATTGTCAGTTGTTTCTATGAATCAGATTAAGTATACCGAACGGCTATACTTAAAACTGAAACGCTAGAGATATTTTATTTTACCATAGAGAAAGGAGAACAATGTGTGTTTTTCCTTTATCACTTGGTTGAATTTCAATTTCTTGTCTGTTTCTTGTTTGTGTGCTCTCGGTTTATTGTGAATATAAAATTTAATTAGTTGCAATAAAATATTTTTAATATTATAATAATTTTATATCTAAAATAAATTTTGTATAATTAATTTATGTTTTGTAAATTAGAATTGATGATGATGATGATTAACATCTATTAAAATTAATGTGATTTATTGGACCTTATGAAAGGAAAACGAATCTAAGTTTGATTTTTCAAAATCTTGTTCCTATTATCAAAGAGAAGGGAAGGAAGCACTCCAAGATCGCTATAGGTGGGTTGGGTTAATAGCTCAAGAAGATTGGAAATGTGGCATATGTTAGGGAATTGAAAGCGGATGTGAACAAGAGCTGGGCAATCTAAAAGAAAGTGCTTTTCATCATCCACTTGCTTAGTATCGCAAATCTTATAGATTCTATCGTTCTAGGGAGTCTTAGGAATAGACCACCGCATGGTTTCACTTCGAAGCTCATGAGAGTTTTTTCTTGTCCTAACGATGTTCATTTTTTTCTTAGTGCTGGCCAACATAGAGAGATAGTTCTCATGATCAACGGTGTGGTTGATCACCTCATCATAGTATCTTAGCTTCCTTTTACCCTCCATCTCTTTCTCTGCCCACAAGTTGTCCTTAAACTTGGAGGTAATAGTACTTTTCACACTATCTTTTCTTCCCATATTGAGCTCCTCTTTAAGTCCCCCATGGTTGAGCCAAGGTTGGGCATTCTTATGCCACCCTCATTTGAGACGAAAGTGGTGGATTTCATTAAATTTAGATTCAATTTTAGGGACCCGCTTGGATTCCATGCTGTTAATATTCTTCTTCTACATCATATAGCTAAACATAGTTGTACATTCAATAGGGGACAAACTAGCTTCAATCATGAGGATAGCATAGGGAATATTTTCCTTGATTTTAAAGTTGTAGGTTATGAAATTCTTTTGAATCATCTCAATATTCCTCCATGACTCTATGGATATACTACAACCCAAAATTTTACATCCATATAAGATAACAGGGGTGAGGAGACTCTAAAAAAGGAACCCATTTTTACTCCAAATGTAAATATCAACCAACTTACAATTGTTTTCAAACTCATAGTAAGTTTTCCAGCCACCAATAATTTTTTTCTCGATGCTATAATTCCACTTGAGTTGATGAGGGAAGTCAATACCCAAATATTTATAAGAAGAGACCGCTTGAAGTAGTGATTATTATACATGAAACGAACCTCGGTAATATTTTTGGATTTAGTAATCATGAATTTAGTATTGTCGTTATTAACCATCATAACCACCTTGGAGCAGTAACTCCTTTAACTTCAAAGATACTCCTTTTGTCCACCCTCACCATTATCGGCCTCTATAATCACCAATGAGACATAGACACAAAAAATTAGCAAACAAAATTTAGAATTTTCATGACTGGTCAGGCTGAAGCATGAAAAGACTGCAAAAGGGCAAGTGAAATGTTAGGAAAATCTCAATGAAATAAAATAATGATAACATGAAAAGTATAAGCATAGTAGAAATAAAGGAGGGAAAAACATAAGGGGAGGGAAACATTATAGAAATATAGAATCAAACTTTTATCATACTGAAATCTTGAACAAAATGCTAATTGAAGAAATCATTTAAAATTAAATTCCAAATTTTGAGGTGTTTGTTGGTTTATTGTTTTTAGTTATCCTTTCCCCAAAATGTATAATGGTTAAGATTACATATTTCTTCCTAAAAGGTCACAGGTTCAAAAAACTAGATGGGTAGAGTATGTATGTTTTCAAATATCACTTGAGTGGGCCTAATGGTTAAGAGCATGTGTTTCTTCTTAAAATTAAGAGGTCACACGTTCAAAACCAGAGGGGGGTAGAGTATGTATGCCTTCGTAGACTAAACATTCCAATCACTGCATGGAGGTGGTTCCCTTACCCCACAAACAAGGGGGTCTCATGACCAATTTTGCGGTGGGTCCCTTATCCCAGAAACAAGAGGGTCTCATACACCAATTTGGTGGTGGGTCCCTTATCCCACAAACAAGGGAGTATTATACACTAATTTGTTGTCTGGCTTGGCTATGAACTTAAAATGGATAATAATAATAATAATAATAATAATTTTTATAATTTTTAGTTATAACTTGCAATGTATATTATAAATATAAATAATAGCACGTACACTTGTGCACAAGATTCTCTAGCTATACATATATACTGACATAGTATAAAGAGATGTACAAATTTGTAAAGTATATTATAGATAGAAAGGAAGCATTTTGTATCTATTCATCTATACTTGTGTAGTATAAGGATAGGTACTAATTTGTAAAGTATATTATAGACCAAAAGTAATGCATGTATACTTGTGCTAACTTGTTCAAAGCTTACATAATTTTCTTGAATATTTAAGAATAAAATTTTGGTATAGTGAAAAAAAAAATATTATTTAAATAAATCACCTTCTTAGGTAAGGAATCAATAAATATTTCATGTATTCTTAAATATTAAAAAATTTCTATATTTTTATGACCTGTGTGAAAAAAATTATTTAGGAGTGGAATGGCATGCCAATAATTAACACTAAAATGAGGAAATATTTTCTCATTTACTCTATAAGTTAAGAAGAAGTAAATAATTGAAATTATATAGATTTCTAAATTTCCCTACATGTAAGAAGTAATTATTCACTTTAATTTGAGAGATAATCTAATGAATATTATTATATCAAAGTCATATTTGAGTGGAATGAGTAAATCCTATAGATTATTCTGGTAAATTAATAATTAAAATGATATAGATTTCTAAATTACCTTATATTAAAAAAAAACAAATATCCGCTATTAAGATATTAAGTTCAGATATAATCCTTTGAATATTATTATATGAAACAAAATTTTAGGTGGAATTAATACATGAGTGTCCTTAGACACTTAATTTTATTGATAATGGAAAATAAATTACATAAAAAATTGTAAGAGTTTACAAACGTAAACTTCCACTAATTTGCAATTAGGAAAGTAACCTATTTATAAGCTAGATGTCCTAACTTAGTTTAGTTATGGACCACTTGATAAAAAAACAAGTGTCATTTACAATAAATAATATTCTATCCATTCTACTCACTTTATTCCTATTTTAGAGCCTAAAATATGACTCTATTCTAGAGTCCTATCTTTTCTAACAATATTCTATTTCAAAGTGTCTCTAATATTTGTTAAATATTCTAATTTAATAAATATTTTATCCTAAATTTACATTATTATATTTGGATCATCTAATATTCCCCCTATGATCCAAACATACATTACAACATATACCAAGTTCATCCATGAACTTCGTAAATTTTATATGGCGAAGACCTTGTGGGACAAGCTAGGGACTTTGCACCAATCTAAGTCTCTGGTGAATAAATTGTTCCTGCGGAAAAAGTTGTATAACCTAAGGATGAAGGATGGAGACTCGGTGACAAAGCATCTGAATGCGTTCAATATTGTGGCAAGTCAGCTTTCATCTCTAGATATTAAAATCTCATATGAAGACAAGTGCATCTGTTTGTTGTGTTCTCTACCAAACTAGTGGGACAATTTTGATATTGCAATAGGTAGCAATAAAACTACCTTGAATTTTGATGAAATTTTCTCAGCCTTATTGTTGGAGGAAATGAGACGAAGAAGTATGGAGGGTCAAAATGGAGATGCCTTATATATATGACGAAGGTCCCAGAATAGAAACTATAATATCACTGGCTTAACCCACCGTAAAACTCTCATAAAATGAGGGTTGTTAAATAATTAAATATTATTAATTATTTTATTGATATTACATGAATAATATTCTTGTAGTTCTTAATTATAAGAATTTTGGAGTAATTATTTCTTAATTATTTTATTTAGAATAATTTATATTCTTCTATAGACATAAATTATATTTCCAGTTTAGTATATTTTATGAGTTTTAGAAATAATGAGTAATAGTTTCGGAAAAAATATAGAGAAGTGATATTTTTCTCATAAGGAAAAATCAAATCTACCTTTAAAATAAAAGCATTATAAATTTATGGAATGCTTCTATGATTTAGGAAAAATCAGATTTATGGATGCTTTATGGAATGCTTTTATGATTTAGAAAAGATATTCTATTTTCTTAATTCTATTTATTATAAGCCTATGAGAAAAATAGAGGGAGGAATGAGAGAATACATGGAGAATGGAGCCAAGGAAGAGGAATAAGGAATTCCAAGCATGCATCAAAATATAAGTTACTATGTTATTTGAAAATTCTATTATTTGCATATGGCGCTTGATGATATAATAATTGAATTTATTGCTAGGAAAAATTCATATGATAAACAATCAAGATTAATTCTTCATAAAACCTCTATATAGTTTTGTGCATAAGAGAATAAGTGTTTTATTGATTGAATTATGAGAATATTTCATGTATTGTGAATTCATAAAAAAATTTCATGGCTAAATAATTCTGTGAATTGCATGAGTTATTGGAATATAGGGTCTGAATATGATTTTTTATCTCGCAAACCAAAAATAGATATCAAAAAGTGAAAGAGGTTTTCCTAAAATAGGATTTTATGACCAAAATCGTCTTTCAGATTTTAAAAATTAGTTTTTCATGTCTCGAAAGTCCTGTCCATAATTGATGACAAAAAGAGGGGATTATTTAATATTTAATTCTAGAAAATTGAGCTCCAGATATTTGTTCGAATCTTGCAAACCATAACACCTGTGTAAAAAACTAAGATAGGTTGTTTTTAATGAACCTGTTAGAAACAAAAACCTCTTTGTTTTTTCCAAAAATCATTTCAATTTGGTTGGAAACCATGTCCAAATTTGATGACAAAAAAAGAAATTATTTAATATTTAAAACTAGAAAAAATGGGAAGCAAAGATTCGTTTGAATCTTAAAAAATATGACACCTGTGAAAAACATTAGAGAGGCTATTTTTAATAATTTTTTTTCAAAAAAAAACCTCTTTTGGTTTTCTGAATTTCGTTTCCACATGTTCGTAATACGTGTCCAAAGTTGATGGCTAAAACATAAAAAAAAGAGTAAAATAAGAACGCTTCTATTTGATATTTCAACTGATAAAAATAATTGCTTGTGTACATATAGACATATTAATTATGTTGATAATTATTTAAAAGGAATTAAGTTATTTATTTTAAGAGATTACAAAGTATGTTCCCATGATGCATAATCATTAAAAGTTAAAGAGAAATATTGGACTCTTGAAAAGAGTATGTTATTAGGTGCAGATGAATAATTATCTAGTATATTTGATCTACTAGAAATTATTATGTGATTTTACATGCATTATGAGCTTGAGTCATGTAAAAAGATATAAATAATTTATGTGAGGGGTAGCCCACATAAAACCTTTGCGTTAAAGGTAATTGGTTGTGTTATTTGAGAAGGATTTGTTATTCATGTTATTTCTTGAGGAAGTATTACAAATATCTCTAATCTGTGAAATGATAAGAAAATATTTTGTAGTTCATGCATAATAGCTAGTTAGTTAGCTATATTTTGGAAAAAGAATAATTAAGGTGTTAACTTCCTTGGAAAATAAATATATATATTTGTATGCAACGAAGCAATTATTGGGTTAGAACTCTTCAAAAAGAATAGAAGAGAAAAATATATTCTTGTATGCATTATTGGATTAGATTCCTAGAGAGTAAAATAGTAATCATATGCTTTATCATGTAAGATTAATTAGAGAAACATATACACTTGCATGCATGGAAAAAGTATAGATTTGGATTAGATATTTTGGAATAGAGGGAAATGTCCCTTTGCATCATGAAAAAATAAGTGGTATGAATTTGACTCCTTGGAAAAGAAATGAGTTTATTTTTCTACGAAATATTTATTTAGTTTATTTTGGAAAGAAATATATGTTTTACATGCAAGAATAAAAAAGGCTATGTTATTGCATGCACAAAAGTATAACTAGTATGTTAACTTTGTTTGAAATACAGCTGGCATTGTTATACTTAATAGCCAATGTGAATAGTTATTTTGTGGAAAAGGTGTCTTTGGAAAAGATCATGTATTCACATGCATTCGTATAGATTATATTGTATTGATCGATTTGGAAAAGAAAACATAAGATTAGGAAAAAAGGAAATTGCTTGTTGGGATAATTATCTTGAAAGCTTGTTATGCATTTTCATGCACAATATTATTATATAGTATTTTATCTTTCCTTTGGAAATAATATGAAAGTGCGTGCAATATTTTGTTAGCGGTTGTTAGAAAGATGATTCTTGATAGTGATTTTTTTGTTACTAATGCATGCGGAATTATGTTAGAGAAGGCATTTCATTTCAACTTGGTTATGTTTTATACATTCATACAAATATTTGTTGAAGTTTCACAAATAGAGATTGATTATTGGTCTATTAATATTTTATCTAGTCATGATATCAAGTGTGCTAACAACAACAATGGCAGGAAAGAAGGATGACTTGAGAAAAGGGTCTTTCAAGTTTAACATTATGGAAGATAAGGATTTTTTAGTCCATGCAGGTTTAGGAGTTCCAACTGCATGATGACCCACTGAAGGAAACAGTATTAGTACAAAGACTAAGACTGAAGATCCGTGGGTAAGTGGTATGATGATTATTGTAATAGCTTATAGCTAGTTATGTTTCATTTAAGATTATTTTTCTATGTAATTTTCATGACAATGGTTAAGGGATGGACTCCCTTATAGCCATTGGGTGAGGGGTGAAAACCCTCACGAGCATTTAATAATAAAATTAAATGTTTGCTGGTTTTCACCCTATGAGGTTTCTAGGGTATATCGGTGTCTAATGATGTGATTTTTCATTGTTTCATTTTAATTATGTTAATTTATTTCCTCATGTGATTTTTTTATTCTGAATTATGGGATTTCATAATTGTGTTAAAATTATCATGGGGTTGATGTATATTTATAGCAGGAAATTTAAGTTAATATGCTACAATAAGTACAATTAATGGTTGTGTAACTCACTATGCTTTTTACTAAATATATCTCTATGTGATAATGATGTTTATTCTCATGGTTAATGAGGGAATATAGAAAGTAATTTATAAAGTTACACATTGGTAAATGTTGAAAAAAGTTCCTAACTCCATGCATTTTCCTGCGAGGTTATCGGGGTATGTTACAAATGGTATCAGAGCCAATGGTTGCAACACTAGTGCCTTTTGGGAATCATCACGCAAAAATGAAGTAGAGTTATGATGCTATTGGGCATCATCTCAGGTATGATTTTAATTAAACTGGTAGCAAACTTCAATTAACATAAGATGCGTGATGTATGATTAATGACTGCATGAAAGAGTAGAAATTTATAATGTTACTTTAAAAATTATACTAATGAAATTTGAATATGGATATGGATAAAAGATAATAAACCTCTATTGTACCTATGAACCATCCTGAGCACTCACTAGTTATAGTGTGGATTAATTACCAACCTTTTCATGCGTAATATTAGAAAAATGATTATGGTGCATAAGAAAAAAAAAATGGAAAAACATGGTTAAAGTTCCCATGCACTGATTATAAAGAATGAATGCATGTATGGTTGCTGTGATAACTAAATAATTTAGAAGTTGTGGTTGACCCTCAAGAGGACAATGCAATATTGTAAAAACAAAACAAAAAAATTGAACAAACCTCTTTAGTTGTTTAAAATAAGCAATGAGTGAACTGGAACTCACATAGTGAACTTCAATTCAATGAAAAAATCATAGTAGCATAATTGTGGGTTCTCTTGCTTCATTTAGAGTTGTAGAGGAAAATTTGCATTCCATGTGTTCGACAAAAAACAATAATTGAGATCCACAATTTTGTTGTTTTAAATAATTGCATCCATGGAAGTTTGGGATGTGATTCATATTAAAATCAATGGGTATTCATGCCTTGAGATCATGTAACCCCCATGTTGATTCCAAAAAAAAAATTATGTTTAGACTTGGACCCATAATTAGACACTCCTGTAGCGATTGTTGGTTGTGTTGTTGGCATAAAATTTACTCCTGATTATAGAAATATGATTCATGATATTCTATAAATTCTATTTTTACCATCTCTCTGATAGTTTAAACATATTTATGGAAATTTATTTCATGTCTGCTAACTAGACCCTCAATGGAGGTAGATTGTATGCTTTCCAAATATTTGGTAGAATTTCTGATTGACCATAGATTGCATGCTTGCGAATTGTTATTAAAATTCATCAATGGATGTAGATTTCATGCTTGCAAACTGTTTGTTGGAATGTTGAATTGGCTATAGATTTCATTCTTGCACAATATTTGATAAAATTCTAAAGTAGTTGTAGATTGCATGATTGCAAATTATTTTCCCAAAATTCCTCAATGGTTTTGGCTTACATGGCTGTAAGCTAATGGTAAGGAAAGAAAAAAAATCACATCTTATGTCCTATGGTTTAATGGGACTGTTATTTCTCTACAATATTGATGGTTGGTAAGTTTAGGCCTTAAATAAAGCATAATTCTATGGTATGAAAGATATGTTAATGTATTTTTTCTAAGTTGCATGATTATTATTATGTGGAAATTTGGAATATATACCACCTATATTACATGCGATGAATTTTTACCAATGTACTTCGACAAATTGTCAGACCCATGTTGTGGGTCAAGTATAGATGTGTGGTCTATATAAATATTCCTTTGCTTTAATGATAACATGCAAATTGACAATCATGTAAATTACAACTTATTTGTAGACATTGAATTATTATTGGATTCAAGGTTATGGAATCCATGATGAGGCTAATGTGATGATGTAATATTTTATTTTATTATTGAGTTAATAAATACATTGGTTGGGGTATTCAAGAAATATCTCTAGAGTTTAGAAGACTTCTTCCTAGCTTATGAAAATCTATTGGTGGTTAAGTTCAACTTGGACCTTCCCTAAAAGTCTCCTAAAAATCCCTAGGAGAAAATAGTAAAGAGGAAAATATTAAAATAATGCAAGAGAAAGACTATGCTAATGACTTAGTTGGAGATCAATACTAGGTGGGGTAAAATAAAGCACAGCGGGAGAGAAAGGCGCGCTTTAAATAAAAAGAAGAGTATATTTTTCAAAAAATATAAAACAAACAGGCCTAGGCAATAAGGTTTCCAAAACATAAAGCAGGACATTGTTAAAAATATGTTGGGTAGAAATCACCAATGAATCAATCAATTTGTTGATTCGAGTGGCAAGTAGATCTTAGCTCGGTGGGTAATGATTGGAGATAGTTCACGGTTGGGTGGAATATGCTCGGTCCCTAAAAAATTCTCATAATTAACTACGGTTAGATGAAATTATGTCTATGTTCTGTTACTGATTTTAAAATTGTCTAAAGATGTTGGATGTTACAATAGACTATAAATTTCATGTCTCAAAGTTGTTACATGTGTTATAGTTTTGCATGCATGATATATTAAATTATCTTAGCAACAATTTCGATGAAATAGGTTGTGCTTTTATGAGAAAACGAACATGTCAGAAATGCCTTATCTATATGCATGCATATAGGAAATAAATTGAAATATATAGCCGACTGAAATACTCATGATAGATAAAATAATGAGCTATCGAACTTTAAATTTCCTGACACACTAGAGGAAAATGGCTGGAGATTGATGCCATAAGATTGAATTTGAATGAAATTACTATGGGAGAGAAAGACAATAATTTTCAAGGGAAATGGCTGGAGATAAATACCATGAGTTTAAATTAGGTTGAAATTATTATGGGAGAGAAAGAAAGTAATTCTCAAACAACATTAGTGGGAGAGAAAAACTAGTGTAGCTCCTAAATAAAATACAACATGAACTTGATAGAGTTATTCTTATCATTTTCATTATTAAAGGGCTATTGCTTCATGAGTTTTTTGTGGAAGTATTATTATTGAAGTATTCTTTTACATTTCCTAAAAAAAGAATTGGTAATGAAAAAAAAAGGTTAATATTCGAAAAAGAGAAGAACATCGAGGATGGTTTTCTCTTTAAGGGGGGAGTTTGTAATATTCCAGACTTAAGCCACCGTAAAAACTCTCATAAAATGAAGGTTGTTAAATAATTAGATATTATTAATTATTACATTGATATTACATGAATAATATTCTTGTAATGCTTAATTATAAGAATATTGTAATAATTATTTCTTAATTATTTTATTTATAATAATTTATATTCTTCTATAGAAATAAATTATATTTCCAAGTTGATATCTTTTATGAGTTTTAGAAATAATGAGTAATAGTTTTGGAAAAAATATGGATAAGTGATATTTTGCTCATAAGGAAAAACCAAATCTACCTTTAAAAGAAAAGCATTAGAAATTTATGGAATGCTTTTGTGATTTATGAAAAATCATATTTATGACTTTTATGATTTAGAAAAGCTATTCTATTTTCTTAATTCTATTTATTATATAAGCCTATGAGAAAATTAAAGTGAGGAATGAGAGAATACATGGATAATGGAGCCAAGGAAGAGGAAGAAGGAATTCCAAGCATGCATCAAAATATAAGTAACTATGTTCTTTGAAAATTCTTTTCTTTGCATATGGGGCTTGATGATATAATAATTGAATTTATTGCTAGGAAAAATTCATATGATAAAAAATCAAGATTAATTCTTCAGCAAACCTCTATATAATTTTGTGCATAAAAGAATAAGTGTTTTATTCATTGAATTATGAGAATATTTCATGTGTTGTGAATTCATAAAAGTTTTTCATGAATAAATAATTCTGTGAGTTGCATGAGTTATTGGAAAATACGGTCTAAATATGACTTTTTATCTCCCAAACTGAAATAGATATCAAAAACGTGAAAGAGGTTTTCATAAAATAGGATTTTATGACCACAATACTCTTTCATATTTTAAAAATTAGTTTTTCATATCTTGAAAATTGTGTCCATAATTGATGACAAAAACATGGAATTATTTAATATTTAATTCTAGAAAATTGAGCTCCAAAGATTTGTTAGAATATTCCAAACCGTAAGACCTATGTAAAAACTGAGATGGGTTATTTTTAATGAATCGGTTACCAACAAAAACCTCTTCTTATTTTTTCCAAAAATAGTTTCCATTTGGTTGGAAACTGTGTCCAAATTTGATGACAAAAAAAGGAAATTATTTAATATTTAAATCTAGAAAAATGGGAAGCAAAGATTCCTTTAAATCTTAAAAAATATGACACATTATTTTTAATTATTCTATTCCAAACAAAAACCTCTTTTTATTTTCTGAAATTCATTTCCATATGTTTGTAATATGCGTCCAAAGTTGATGGCTAAAACATAAAAGAAAAACAGAGTAAAATAAGAGTGCTTCTATATGATATTTCAACCAATAAAAATAATTGTTTATTTACATATTGACATAATAATTATGGTGATAATTCTTTAAAAGGAATTAAGTTATTTATTTTAAGAGATTACCAAGTATGTTCTCATGATGCATATTCATTAAATGTTAAAGAGAAATATTGGACTGTTGAAAAGAGTATGTGCTTAGGTGCACACGAATAATTATCTAGTATATTTGATCTACTGGAAATTATTATGTGATTTTAAATGCATGAGGAGCTTAAGTCATGTAAAAATATATAAATAATTTATGTACGGGGTAGCTCACATAAAACCTTTGCATTAAAGGCAATTGGTTGTGTTATTTGAGAAGGATTTGTTATTCATGTTATTCTTGATGAAATATTACAAATCTCTCTAATATGTGAAATGATAAGAAAATATTTTGTATGTAGTATTCCTAATTAGTGACAGCTAATTGGAATATTATATTTTGTTTAGTTTGCCATCTATAGTTTGTAAATAAATAAAAAGTGAGGGAAGAGGGTCTAACTCACTTAAGTGAAATAAGACATCCACCTAGTAGCACAACGTTGTGACTTAAGTGGGAGTCATGGGGGACCTAACACCACATAGAGGAGGGGGCCTATGTACACTCTAGAAGCTTCTACAAGCTTCTGCACAAATAAGGATGAGGATGTGGATAACGATGAGGATGTGGAGGATAGAGAGAGGCTACGTTGGGTTTTGGAGGGAAACCAACGTTATAAAATACAGAGGAGCCTCCTCATTTAATTCAGGCTTGAGTTGTTGATTGTTGAGTGAGACATTTTGTCTTCTTTAGCATGCTGGTTGTTTAGCCTGTCTGCAGCACTGTTTAGTGCACCGAGTGTCTCCATGCAGAGATCTCACCCTTAGCACCAGGGGACTTCCAATACCTACTCGGGCAAGTTTAATTTTTCAGCATCATCCTCCGGGACAGCATTATTGCTGTAGCAGCATAATACTGTGTTGTAGGGTGTTGTCGTGAAGTCATTACGACACCTCTTCTCTCTCTTGTTTTTCAGAGGGAGAGTCTTTATTTCCTTTTGAGGATCAGATTGGGAGATATTGGAGCTGATTTGCAGATCTTGGCATCAGGCCAACACTCATTCCTGCCCTACTATGCGGTCCCTCTTAGTTATTGCGTTATTTTCATGGCGTAGCTGCTGTGAGGGTTTGAAGATTGTTTTGAGGGTAAGATCTCAGGTGTAAGGATCATCCATCCACTTTGGAGATCTATTGGAGGAGGTATACTTCAGATTGTTCATCATCTTCAGTGTTATCTACTTAGTTTCAGATTTGAGTTGTAGTTGCTACCCAGCAACTCCGACATTTTTTCCATTTTGTGTATTTCAGCCAATCCCTTGGAGGGTTGATGTATTTATGCTTATAAGGGTTAGAGATTTTCTCCCCTATTTTATTTGGGCCATATATTTTCATATCCATGTACTGACATCATTTTGGAGCAGCATTCTATCATAGACTGCATTTTTCATAGCCTGGGTTTATGTAGAAATAACAGTGTTTTTCATGTTCATGTACATGCGTTGTTGAGGCTTGTATTTCTTTTCTTGAGAGGTTGTTTCCTCAAGACTTGTGCACTCTTTTGCTGCTATACATTATTCTATCTATACATATTCATCTTACTGTCTCATAGCTCATTGAAAAATGTTGTCTCTTCATGGTGTGCTCATTTATGCATTTTCATATTGGTGCAAGTAACTTTGGAGTGGGGTTCTTCGAGAAGCTCTATATACAGAGTCTGGAAAGGGCCAGATAACCTCCAGATATTTTTCTCCTTAGAGACAACATATTCAGTAAATTCCCCCCAGTCAATCTCTGGTTGGAGTTTGTTGTTCTTTAGAGATATCCTCAAAACGAGATATTATAGTGGTATCAGAGCATAGTTCTAGCTCAGCCTGTGGACATTATCACAATGCCTACATTCTTAACCTCCAATACCAATTGAGAAAGATAGGAAACATGATCATATACCCTTTGGAGATTATTTCCAAGAATGGAAGTCTAAGGGGGAAGACTTCAAAGCATCTTTTCCTTTCAAAGATTATTGTCAGCTCAGGAGGGATGAAAGCAAATGGAACAACGGAGGATCTAGAACGCAAAGCTCAGAGCTGCAACGTACCATTGGCAGGTCACCTCTTCCCATGTATGAGAGATCCACTATTTCCTATGTGTCTAAGACCAAGAAGACTGGAATGGTGAAAAAGATGAGTTTATTCTCATCTATTTTCACATCCAGAGGAAATGCACCCACCATTGAGGAGGTCAAGAAGATTGAAGAAAAGAAGAGAAAGTACCATGCACTTCTTATTCTCATCAAGAAGAAGATATTGAGCATGGAAGACACTTGTATCATCAGATTCTCAGTGATTACCTTGTTGAGTATAGATCTCAACGTAGAGCCTTCAGGGAGACTCTGGATTTTCCAGCTGAAGGAAGAGAAGAGAGCATGCAGTAGAAAAGAAATCAAACACAATATATTTTTGTTGTCTACCTTTGACGGGTCATCTAATGCAAGAACTTGGGTGAGAAAGTTAGAGGCATTTTTCCTACTACATCCTGTAGCAGGGAAAGAAGCTGTTGAAATCTTAGAGCCGCATTTGGAGGGTGAAGCCTATGATTGGTGGTGTAGCCACTTGAGCCATGCAAGGGTGGAGAATTTTGTAGAGTTCACTCAAGGGTTGATCAAAACCTTTGATGGAGAAAGAGAAATGAAAGAAGAGATCACATCACCTCTTGAGGAGGCTTATGATAATGCTGTCACTCTCATGGAGGAGTAGCCACATGCATCGACAATTGGGGCAACCAACACTTGTGAGGAAGGAACTCTTGTAGCCCTAAAAGAAGTTCCAAATGCACATCAAGGTATGAAAATATTTCCACATTCCATTGTTGCAGAAATTTCTTTTGATCAATGTGTAGATCTACTTTTGCATGATCAAGGGTCGAATCTCATTGCTACTATAGAGTAGCTTGGTTGCACTGCGTTGTGCAACATGGAAACACTCAAGAAGGAATCACACCATCATTCTCATGGGCCATTTTTGGATTTTACATCACATTGGAGGTTGGGGTTTGAAGCCTTGAAGATTGATGGTAGACATCTTGGAGTAAGAAACCTTTTCTCCCTTCAAGATGACACTTTCTCAATGAGCTCTTCTCAGCTCAAAGAGTAACTTATACTTTCAAATCCAAGACCTCATTGGTTTTGGAAGACTATGGATGAAAGGGAAGTCTCAAGGAGAGATCTCATTGGAAATGCACTTGGATACACCATGGGATGCAATGACTTTCTTCCCTTCTCACAAGAGCAGATAGAATATGGAGGACATCTTAGGATGGATAACATCTCTCATGCTTGTGTTGGAGCCATACACATCATGATGGGAGGTTTTTGCCTACCACCTATTTGATTCTTGATAGGGTCTCATTGATCCTTGAGAAGCGTACATTTCAAAATCTCATGAAGTGCAAAGACAGGAATTTGATTTGGGAGGATGGTAGCCCTCATGGGAGGAGTACCAGGATGAGGAGAAGAAGGAGACATCCACATGTGATTGAGTGAATGTGGATGATGAGCAAGGAGCTAGGGAGCTACCTGCAGATCTATGATACCAGGCAGCAGGAGGCTTGGCTGTGCTGGTTACTCTTAAAGGAGTTTGGCCATCACTTTTACTTACAGATCTATGATACCGGGCAGCATCAGGCTTGGCTGCGCTGGTTACTCTTGAAAGAGTTTGGCCGTCTCTTGGAAAACACTCTTCCTAAGAGTCAGAGGATGGAGGAAAGATGGCAGGATACTTGCATCATTGAGAAACATAGAGTATGGATGTATGGTGTTGATATGACACTTATATCATTAATTATGTCTTCATCACATGAGATGTATGATGGAAGTATGGGGAGGCAACACAATGTCTTGTTTCTTTGTTTGTTTCTGGGAGAGCAAGGGCAGATTTTCTCTCACACTTTGTATGATGTTGCAGGAAGAGGGAATGGCACTATCTCCTTGATATTTGATGATGGCTTGGAAGCACTCCCAACTTGGGAGGTATTCCACACTTGTTGCAGCATTATTAGAGAAGTCTTTGACAAGGAGCATGTCAAAGAACATATCTTTGTATTGACATGAGCTTATTTGCATGAGCTCACAGCACTGTCACTTTGGAGCATAACCTTATGGATGAAGTGTGCCCAGCAAAGATATGGTGGATCTATAACCCATAGGTCCTAGGATCACTTCATATTTGTTGCACTTGATGAACAAAGAAGAGGTAACAATGATAGATACATATATGGCATATTCTTCTTGACTTGGGTTTCCAAGCATCAGGAGGATTATCTCTTTGCAGCACATGATTCAGTCTTCTTCATAGAATGCCAACACACTATGGAGGACTCATTCATGGATCCATTTACCATCTTACTTCCATAATTTGGTGAGAATTTTTTTTATACATTCATTGATTTGCACACTCTTACCATTCCTATACAGTGCATTGCTTCACAAGAGGGCAAGCTTGTCATATTGCTCCATGATTTTTATTGGGCCAATCTGCATGATGGAGGCAGCCATCTCTTTTGTGGCCTTGGTAAAATGTTTTATCACCACATGTATGTTCATTTTCCGCACTATATCATGTATCATATGAAGACATGCATGATTAATAGAAACATTTTTCCATGTACTCTTATCAAGCAGCAACTTGTCAAACTACGCTGTACTTGTTGGGGAAGCTGTTGGTGCCTCTTTCCATCACTTGTAACCTCCAATGTTTTCTTTATTTTTCTATTAATCATGTCTCCATTTGCTGATATAGATCATATTTGTATGGGAGGCTTGATTATGAGGGATACACATGAGTTGGATGTGTCCGTGAGTGGGAAGAATTCTCACAATTTCTGTACAACATGTTCTAATGGCAGCATGAGAGGAGATATGGCCACCATAGCCAAATGTTTGTTCTCTTTTGAGGTGGGCCATAAGATTGATATTCATCCATTGTACAGCCATGGGAAATTTCTTGATCATGTATTATTGTTGTTACATTCAGACATTTACTATCCTTTAGTAGATGTGATGAATCATGGAGATTGCTTGCCATGTAATTTTCTGAAGTTGCAGTGGATGAGACTGCATTGTATCCTTGTGAGAGATTTTTTTCATCATGTATCATCATGTAAAGCCTTCAACAAACCTCTCATTAGGACATTCCATGATGACCATGTCCTATTCTTCATGGATAGATTGTTTTGGGCCAGCTTGTTCTTCATTATTGGAGGAACCTTCTTTGGAGGATTGTTCTTCACTTTTCCATTGGAGGGAAATAATTTTGCAGCCCAGGATTAGCATACACTCTACACTTGTCATGAGTGGAAAGGATGATAGAATAGGGTAAGCTATGATTCTTTCCAAGTTCATATTTTCAGCCCACTTTGATTACCAGAGCTTGAGGTGGAAGGAGATTTTTCATGAGTTGCCTTGTTGGGAGATAGCTCATTTTTTTTGGATGATTGCTTGGAGATGGAGGATCCACATGAGGGAGATATTCCTCATTATATTCCAGACTCCATGACTTGAGTGGAGAGAGGTGATGATTTGGTACACAGTTGATGGGACAGCTCACACAGTGACAGATACCTCTCAGCAGGGGTCATGGTCTTCGCCTCTTAGAGCATCAGTCATAGCTAGAGGCAGTGCGTAGTCCAAGCCATGGGACTTGGGCTATCATTGGCCATGGTGCTGATGGGATCCGGGAGGATTTTTGGTTGGCTGGTACCATGAGAGATCAGTTTGGGATCCTGGCATTGAGAGATCCCTTCATATTAGGGTGATGCAGAGGACAGGGAATATTCAGTGGCACATCTGGGACCGAGGCATATTTTGTAGTATCGGTGGAGAGCATCAGCTAGGAAGGAGACTTGTTCAGGCAGTTGCTTGAGGGAAAGCAACATTTTTCTGGGGGGAACTGTAATATTCCTAATTAGCGACAGCTAATTGGAATATTCTATTTTGTTTAGTTTTCCGTCTATAGTTTGTAAATAAATAAAAAGTGAGTAAATAGGGTTTAACTCACTTAAGTGAAATAAGACATCCACCTAGTATCACAACGTTGTGAATTAAGTGGGAGTCACGGGGGGCCTAACACCATGTAGAGGAGGGGGGCGATGTACACTCTAGAAGCTTCTGCAAGCTTCTACACAGACACGAATGAGGATTTCGAGGAGAGAGAGAGGCTACGTTGGGTTTTGGAGGGAAACCAACGTAATAAAAGACGGAGGAGCCTCCTCATTTCATTCAGGCTTGAGTTGTTGATTGTTGAGTGAGACATTTTGTCTTCTTTAGCACACTAGCTGTTTAGCCTGTCTGTAGAACTGTTTATTGCACGGAGTGTCTCTGTACGGAGATCTCACCCTTAGCCCCGGGGGACTTCAAGTGCCTCCTCGGGCAAGGCTATTTTTTCAGCATCATCCTCCAAGACAACGTTATTGCTACAGCAGCATAATGCTGTGTCGTAGGGTGTTGCCTTGGAGTCATCATGACACCTCTTCCTTCTCTTATTTTTCAGAGGTAGAGTCTTTCATTCCTTTGGAGGATTATATTGGGAGATATTGGAGCTGATTTGTAGATCTTGGCATCAGGCCAACACTCATTCCTGCCCTACTGCGCAGTCCCTCTTAGTTACTCCGCTATTTTCATGGTGTAGCTACTGTGAGGGTTTGCATATTGTTTTGAGGGTAAGATATCAAGTGTAAGGATCAGCCTTCCACTTTGGAGATCTATTGGAGGAGGTCTACTTCATATTTTTCATCATCTTCAGCCTTCTCTACTTAGTTTCAGATTTGAGTTGCAACTGCTGCCCCGCAACTCCAGCTTTTTTTCCATTTTCTGTATTTCAGCCAATCCCTTGGAGGGTTGATGTATTTTTTCTTATAAGGGTTAGATATCTGTGCCCCTATTTTTTTTGGGACATATATTGTCATATCCATGTATTGACATCATTTTGGAGCAACATTATATCATAGACTGCGTTTTTCATAGCCTGGGTTTCTACAGAAATAGCAGTGTTTTTCATGTTCATGTACATGTCTTGTTGAGGCCTGTATTGATTTTATTGAGAGGTTATTTCCTCAAGAATTGTACACTCTTTTGCTGCTATACATTATTCTGGCTATATATATTCATCTTCTTGTCTCACAGCTCATTGAAAAATGTTGTCTCTTCAGGGTGTGCTCATTTATGCATTTGCATATTGCTGCAAGTAACTTTGGAGTGGGATTATTCAATTATATCTATAGACAGAGTCTTGAAAGGGCTATATAGCCTTCGGATCTCGTTCTCCTTAGAGACGAAATATCCGGTAAATGCCCTTCCAGTCAATCTCTGGTTGGAGTTTGCTATACTTTAGAGATATCCTCAAAACATGATATTACATTATAGTTCATGCATAATAGGTAGTTAGTTAGCTATATTTTGGAAAATAATAATTAAGGTGTTAAATTCCTTGTAAAATAAATATATATATTTGTATGCAAGGAAGCAATTATTGGTTTAGAACCCTTCAAAAAGAATAGAAGAGAAAAATATATCCTGGTATGCATTATTGGATTAGATTCTTAGTGAGGAAAAATAGTAATCACATGCTTTATTATGTACGATTAATTATAGAAACATATATGCTTTCACGCATAGAAAAAGTATAGTTTTGGATCAGATATCTTGGATTAGAGGGAAATGTCCCTTTGCATGCATGAAAAAATAAGTGGTTTGCATTTGACCCCTTGGGAAAGAAATGTGTTTATTTTTCCATGAAATATTTATTTAGTTTATTTTGGAAAGAAATATATGTTTTACATGCAATAATAAAAATGCAATGTTATTGCATGCACAAAATTATAACTAGTATGTTAACTTTGTTTGAAATACAGCTGGAATTGTTATACGTAATAGTCAATGTGAATAGCTATTGTGTGGAAAAGATGTCTTTGGAAAAGAACATGAATTCACATGAATTTGTATAGAATATATTATGTTAATGGATTTGGAAAAGAAAACATAAGAGTAGGCAAAAAGGAAATTTCTTCTTGGGATAGTTATCTTGAAAGCATGTTATGTGTTTTCATGCACAATATTATTATATAGTATGTTATCTTTCCTCTAGAAATAATATCAAAGTGCATGCAAGATTTTGTTAGTGGTTGTTAGAAAGATGATGCTTGATAGTGATTTATTTGTTACTAATGCATGTGAAATGATGTTAGAGAAGGCATTTCATGTCATCTTGGTTATGTTTTATATATGCATACAAATATTTGTTGAAGTTTCACAAATAGAGATTGATTATTGGTTTATTAATATTTTATCTAATCATGATATCAAGCGTGCTGACAAAAACAATGGTGGGAAAGAAGGATGACTTGAGAAAAGGGTCTTTCAAGTTTAACATTATGGAAGATAAAAGATTTGTTAGTCCATGCAGGTTTAGCAGTTCCAACTGCAGGATGACCCACTGAAGGAAACAATCTCACTACAAAGATTAATATTGAAGATCCATGGGTGAATGGTATGATGATTATTGTAATAGCTTATAGCTAGTTATGTTTCATTTAAGATTTTTTTTTATGTAATTTTTATGAAAATGGTTAAGGGATGGACTCCCTTATAGCCATTGAGTGAGGGGTGACAACCTTCATGAGCGTTTAATAATAAAATTAAATGTTTGATGATTTTCACTCTATGGGGTTTCCAAGTTATATCAGTGTCTAATGATGTGATTGTTCATTGTTTTATTTTCATTATGTTGGTTTATTTCCTTATGTGATATTTATATTTTGAATTATGGGATTTACTAATTTTGTTAAAATTATCATGGGATAGATGCATATTTAAAACAAGAAATTTAAGTTAATATGATACAAAAAGGACAATAATGGTTGTGTAACTCACTATGATTTTTACTAAATTTCTCTCTATGTGATGATGATGTTTATTCTCATGGTTAATGAGGGAATATAGAAAGTAATTTAGAAATTTACAAATTGGTAAATGTTGAAAAAAGTTCCTAACTCCATGCATTTTCCTGCGAGGTTACCGAGGTATGTTACAGAAGCAAGAGTAAGGTTTCGAGTGGGAGATCTAAATCTAGAGCGAGGTATAAATCTCTTGGAAAGTTTATAAGGTGTGGTGGAAATTCGGAAAGGAAGGGAACTACAAAAAGGACTGCATATCTAAAGCTCCTGAGAAAGGAAAGGGATCTGATGATTCTCCTTTTCTAGAGGCAAAAACTACCTCGGATGAAGGTGGGGATGTGTATTTGGCCTCTTCTTCAAATACACATGTAGATCATGAGTCATGGCTGATTTACTCAAGTGCATCCTTTCACTTCACTCATCATAGGGAGTGGTTCTTCTAGTATGATAAATATGATGGCGGTGATGTCTTCTTAGGTGATGATAGGAAGGCCAGAATCATCGCACGTGGAAAAGTTAAGCTGAAGCTACAAGGTGGAAGGATTAGAACACTTCCTTGTGTTCTGCACATTCTACATTGGCTAGAAATCTGATTTTTGTAAGCAATATGGATGATGCAGGTGTAAAAATAGTATTTGAGAAAGATACATGTAAGATGGTTCGGGGAGCACTGGTATTAATGCTGGGAGTTCAGCTTGGAAATATGTACAAGCTTCAGAGCAGCACTATTATTGATGGGGGAAATAGTTCTGTGGCTCCCGAAAGTGGAGCGGAAAGCCTAGAGGTCTCTGGAGAAAAGACGATGCTATGGAATCAAAGGCTCGGACATATTGGAGAGAAGGGTGTAAGGTCTCTTTCTCCATTAAGTTTTTTTTTTTATTTTTTTATTTTTTTTTATTTTTTTGGATAATGGTATTTGAACCATCAATTCCTCATTAATATTTTGGGTCATTACTTTAACCCTAGAATAGCCTTAATTCCCTTGAAGATTTTATACCATGTTTTTAATTATATTCATCTAATATTTCTAAATTAGTTCCAAGTCTAAATAGCTTATTCACTTTACTATAATTTATTTATCACCTACATATACACAGGTTTTTATCCTAACAAACCAACCATATCCCACTTATAATTTCGGAGATTATTTATTCGTTTATCCTTATCCCTACTTAGATATTATATATATATATATATATATATATATATATTAGTGTGGATTACTCATATCCATTCATATATTTTTTATATATGTTCTATTCAATGAAATTCGTTTCCATTCGTTACCTTCTTCATATCACATTAGGATTTTTAACTTTTCAATTTTTTTATGTAACTTAATCATCACAACTCAATTCTAACCCTAATTCCATGCATTCTTGGAGTTGGAACATGTTTCAAGTAAAGTATGACACCACTGTGAATATCTACCCAAGTGGTATCTCGATTTTGGTGGATTTTAATGCATTCATAAATGTCTTTAGGTGTCGTTCTGTCTCATTTCTCAATTTGAAGTTTTCTTGTCAGTTATAATGTGATTTTACGAGTTATGAGATACGAATCATAAATTCATACCTACACCACCAGGTTTTTTGTACCATATATTTATTTCATTGATTTGTAAATTGTACTTCTGAATTGATCTACTTGGTTGCTATAACTCCACTTGTGGTTTCGAGAATTTCCTTTTCGATTTAACGTTTTCATTGGGCATCTTCCATCACATGGAGGGTAGATGTGTGAAGGAGTTTAGGGATTTTAGCAGATATAAAGTTCAATTTCTTAATGACAGAATTCATTTTTCTTTCTCAAATTCGAGCGGTCTCAGATCTATTCGCGGAGGTTCCTCTTCTCTCTCACTAGATCGTCATTAACTCTCCTTCGATGATGTATTCACCGGTTGAGTTCAGGAGCACAGGTATCTCCATTGTACCCATTCTGTAATGTTAAGGTCTTAATTAATTTCTCGTCACACTATAGTGAATGCTGGTTAAATATATAGGTTAAATGTTATTTGTTTAAAAAAAAAATTCTGTCCTCCTAGCTTTCTCCTTGATGTTCTGTTGTAATGATATACGAATTGCCTAAGCTCATTTTACAACGTTACAAAGATAGGGAAATGGCTGGATCTGTTGTTTTATTTGGTTGGAAACGCTGTTATATACTGTTAACAGTGTTCCTATTCTTTTAGAATTTCCTATCTTCTCTTACCAGCCTCTACATTTATCATTTTATAGATATGATTATCACTTCTGTAATGATTTCCATTCTATTTGTGTCCCTGTCGATTTACTGTAGGATGTCTTGAGGAACTGGTTACATTCACTTCTTATATCTGTGTCAAATTCCCCCATATTCAACCACAACATCCTCCATTGGAGATGAATTTGTAACGTCTTCCTAGGTTAGACTTTGTATTTTATGAATCATTTTGTTCTTCCAGTACTAAGTTTAATTTCCTTGAATATTAGGCCTTTTTCTTTCTGGTCTTGTGTTAACTTACAAAATCAATAACCCCCTTTTAAATGATAAATGGTAGGTGATTTGCTGTGAAGGATTCGAATTCCTGAAGGTAATTTATAATTTCCTTTGAAATCGATGCCTTCTCATTTCGTTGCTTGCTACTCAACCCTTTCGTTTGTAGCTAACTTGTTTCACATGTCAATTGCAGGTATTTCTACAACCCTAGCTTATTCAGGGAGTAGTTTTTTAAATCGTTTCAATCTCTTCAGGATAATGGACATGAAAATCGATTTTATTTTCCCAAGTTGGTATATTTACAGGTCTGTCCATCTTGCTCAGACAACCCAGATGTCGATATTTCATCCAAAGAATATTCTCTTTAATGATATTTGTATATGCGTCCATTTACATAAAATTGTAATATTTGAAAAAAATGATGGAATACTCTGGGTACTACCCAGACTATGACATGATACCATAATATATTTTTTTTTGTTAAGTTTTTATCAGTGGATACCTTTAGTCATTCCTGGTGCTATATGATAGTATCTCTCGGTTTGATAACTTACAAGGCTAAATATCTATATAAACCTCTATATACATTTTCATGACCATTTAGCAGTAATTCCTGACTATTCTAATTCGAGGTAAGATGGTTTTACAAGTTAATTTTTATATAATTTTTCTTCACTATTTTGTTCAATTAGTAGCTTGATTGTGAAGATCTTGTATGCTGATATAATTTAGGTAAAATTGTTTTAATGAATATTTCTACTGTACCTTCATAGTTCAAGAAATTCAATTGGATACTTATATAAAAAAATATAAATTTCAAAGGCTTATTATCCTATTTCTTTACATAAAACTTGATAGAGTTATCAATGTATGATGTAAAAACTCTATCTATTTAGGATTTGTTGACATTCAAGATATTTATAAAATAATCAAGATATGCAGAAAATGTAGAGGGTGCTTCCTCCAATAAAGTAATATATGTCTATCATTTACAGTTTGAATTTTTGTTGTAATTGCATTCATTTTCCTAATTCATAGCTAAAGCAGAATTTTGTACTCTTCATGCAAGATCCCAATATAGTTTATGGGTATTACATTAATTTTGTTGTTATATTTTAGCATAGTCATATTTTATAACTAGTACCTTCCACTAATATCTGAGAGAATCTTATATTATCTCTTTGTTTCTTCTCGTATCCATATCCATTAAACTTTTATATAGATTCGGATATGATTCCTATCAGAATGGAAGCATGCTAAAATTTACATTTAAATACTTTACAAAATGTTCTTACCATTTCTTTCATGCTGAGATGCATGATGACAATATGCTAGGTCTGTATGTTCTCTATTTAATAATATGTTCCTTTAGTTCAGAAATCTAGCTTCGAAATACATATAACTATTTTCCTGTAATGAATTTCTTCCACTATTCCTAAGGTATACTAGTAAGGAAGCTCCTTAAAATTGTAGAAGTTTCTTTATCTTAAAACTATAGTTCTACTAATGAATTATAATAGTAAGCCAATGCTCAAAATATATGCATTTATCTTTGATTTCTCAAAAATTATTAAATTTTTGAACTGTATATTCATTCCAAATTTTTGATGGTTTTATATGTTTGAAATAATAGTTGTATATTTTATTTCACAGTAATAACATTTTTCCTGAGAGAGACTTATCATCAGATTTAAACCTAACTCGGGTTTATACATTCTGATAGATGTCTCACGTGAGGTAATTCCTATCCAACTAGGTAGATTATTAAAGTATTTATATACTAGTAATTCTGCTAAATGCATGGGAAATAATTTTACTCACCATACAAGTTTATAATTCATTAATTTTCTCAAAACTCTATCTACTCATAAGAAGTCTAATGTTACTGTAAAATAGAGTAGTATGGTGTGCATACCAAATTATTTGACTAGTCCTCCCAACCGTAGAGTTTTATCTCCTTAACTCACCCCCGAGCTGAGATCCTTGCTTCCTTGGATAGAAAACCCTTCATCTATCCTGGAGCATTTCATTTAAGCAGTGCTTTCCCAAGCCTATTTCTAATTTCTGCGTCCAGAAATTCCAGGATCCTTTCTTCATGTTTTTTCCTAGGCTTCCCTCTATGAGGTACTTTAAAGCTGCCTTTTCCGCTTTTCCAACTTTTCTTCCTCTTCCCAATTACTTTCATCTTCATTGGGGATATTATATTTTTCTCTCAATATAATTTAGTAAGATTCCTTTCAAATTTTTCTGAAAGGTTTTGGGAAAGTCTAACCTTATCCATATCCTCGTGGATCAAGATTTAGGATCTCCAATCTCCATCTAGTCATAGTGGACACATAACCATCACATTTATTTTTATTAATAAATAATTAAATAAATCCACACATTGTTTATCCATTTGGGTCCACTTCCCCTTTGGATTTGTTCAAATGTCAAATTAAAAAGCATAAAAACTTGGGGTGTTACAAAAGTCCTTCATATACTGCATGGAAATGGTATGGTAGAAGGTATGTCTAATAGCTCTCTAGATTTTGATTTCTGTGAACATTGTGTATATGGGAAGTAGAAATGGGTGATTTTTCCTTCTGGTGCTAAGAGGGAGAACAAGATATTAGAGCTTGTGCACAATGATGTGTTTGGACCTGTGTCGGTTCCATCACTGGGTAAGTCTATGTACTATTTTTCATTCATATATGACTTCTCAAGGAATACATGGATATATTTCATGAGGAAGAAATATGAAGTCTTTAATATATTTAAAGAATATAAGGCTTTGGTGGAAAAGCAGGTCATAGAAGAAGATAAAGGTGATGAGGACAGATAATGGTGGGGAGTTCTGCAAGAAGTAATTTGAAGAGTTCTCTAAGAAGTGTGGTATAGCACGGCAAAAGAGTACTCCATACACACCTTAGAAAAACAAAGTTGCAGAAAGAATGAATAGAACATTGATGGAAATGGAAAGAAGCATTCTCAGTCGTACCGATCTAGGACAAGAATTATGGGCAGAGGCAATGGAGTCTACATGTTACTTGGTTAATAGATCACCTTCATCAGTGTTGGAGGATAAGACTGCACATGAGGTATGGACTGTGAGAAACCCTCTCTTTCACATATGAGGGTATTTGGATGTGATGCATATGTACATGTTCCAAAGGAGAAAAGGACCAAGTTGGATAATAAATCTGAAAGGTGCATCTTTATTGGGTATAAGGATGGTTTAAAGGGTTACATGCTTTGGAACACAGAAACAAGGAAGGTTGTGTATAGCCGAGATGTTGTGTTTAGAGAGGTGAAATATGTTGTTAAACATGAGGTCCTACCAAAGGAACTTGAGAAGATAGATTTTGAGCTAAAGGAGGATTAATCAGACTCTACAACAGAAGAAGAATCAGAAGAGGAAGAGCCACAAAATCTAGCTGTGATAAGATCAGTTCAGGAAAGAAGACAACCAGAACGGTATATTCCATCTACTTTCTGTTCAAATTTCACTTTAACTATAATTGATGATTATCCCAGATCTGTTATTGAGGCAGTAGATTCAGAGTATGGAAAACTATAGATGGAGGCCATGGTTGATGAAATGGTATCCTTGCATAAAAATGAGGCATGGGATTTGGTGGAGTTGCCTGCTAGAAGGAAGCCCATCAGGAGAAAATGTGCGTTTAAGAAGAAGATGAATGTAGAAGGCAAGGTGGAGAAATACAAATCTCGGTTGGTAGAAAAAGGATATTCCCATGTGTTAGGAATTGATTTTAGTGATACTTTTTCTACTTTTTCCAAAGTTACTTTTATTATATTACTTTTATATGTTGTTGCTGAATTTGATTTTGAGGTAGAATAGATGGATGTGAAGACAACATTTCTTGACTGGGATTTGGAAGAGGAGATCTACATGAAAGAACCTGAAGGCTTTATTGTGAAGGGGAATAAAGAACTAGTATGCAGGTTAAAGAAGTCTTTGTATGGGTTAAAACAATCACCAAGGATGTGGTATCAGAAATTTGATACCTATATACGGGCACTTGGCTTCACCAGAAGCAAGGAGGATCACTTTTTTATTTTAAATTAATTTCTGACTGTGTTATTTATTTGGTTATGTATGTGGATGATATGTTTTTGATTGGAAATGACAAAGAAATTATCCAAGATTTGAAGACCCAACTGTTCTGCAAATTCTACATGAAGGATCTTGGTGTTGAAAACTATATTTTGGGCATGGAAATTGAGAGAGATCAAGCAAAGAGGAAGCTCCGGTTAAATCAGAGAAATTATGTCGAGACTACATTTCAGAGGTTCAATATGCATGATAGTAAATTGGTGAATGTTTCGATTCCTGTAGGTACAAAGTTGTCTACTGAACAGTGTCCCAAGACACAAGAAGAGGAGGAGGATATGTCCCATGTTCCATATGCAGGTGCATTGGGTAGCCTAATGTATGCAATGGTCTATAGTAGGCCAAACATTACGCATGTAGTGGGATTATTGAGCAGGTTTATGTAAAACCCAGGGAAGGAACATTGGACAACAGTGAAGTGGGTTTTCAGATATTTGAATGACACTAGTGATTATGGCTTGTGCTACTAGGGAAGACTAGGATTGGAAAGAGTGTTGGAAATTTGTGGTTTGGTCAATGCAGACTGGGCTGGAGATATGGACCAAAGAAGATCTACAAGTGGATATGTCTTTAGCCTATTTGGAGGTGTAGTCAGTTGGATGAGTAAAAGGCAGTTTGTAGTGGCTCTTTCAACTATAGAGGCGGAATACAGAGAAGCCACTCATGCAAGAAAAGAAGCAGTTTGGTTGTAGATATTATGTCCAAGTATGGGGTTGGTGCAGCAAGCTATAAGGATAGACTGTGATAGCCAAAGTGTAATTTTCTTGGCTAAGAACCCTTCTCATCATTCAAATACAAAGCACATTGATTTTCAATATAACTTTGTGAGAGATATGACTGAGGCTAAAATGGTGTTGCTGGTAAAGATGGACACCTTGAAGAATGTTGTAGATGCATTGAAAAAGTCTGTGAGCACTTAGAATTTCTCTTGGTGTAGGATAAAAATGGGTGTTGCAGAGGTGGGTTAATGACTAAGCTCTCCTGTGGCCTGTTGCGGAAAGAAAACAATGTGGGAGAATGTTGGGTATGTGTTATATTATTTCCATGACTAGCCACATGAGGTGCAACAGGGGGGTCATAGGGGGGCAGCATCCCCCCCTATTCGGGGACCAGGGCAGCGCCTCGGGAAAATTTTTTTGGACCTTAGTTTCCGATGGGCGGACCTGCCCATGGTTTTTTGCATGGGTTTACACATGGTTTTGGGGCATGGTGGTTTTCGGCCCTTGGTATTTGGTAGATCCATTCAAGGGAACTACGGTTATGTTCTAATCCAAGGTTAATGGATTGGGGCTTATGTATGCTTCAACATGTACATATATATGTTGTAACACTAAAAGTAATATAATGAAAAATCAAGCTGGTCGTCCCGATTTTTGATCCAGGGGAAAATCTCTGTGTATATCTATTTTATTTTTTCTTCTCTTTCTATTATTTATTTTATGTTTTTAAGATTCGTTTGTAGATAATTTCTATAGAGGGTTAAAACCTACACTTTATTCTAGAGTCTTATCTTTTCTAACAATATTCTATTTCTAAGTGTCTCTAATATTTATTAAATATTTTAATTTAATAAATATTTTATCCTAACTTTACATTATTATATTTGGATCATCTAACATTCCCCCCTATGATCCAAAGATAGATTAAAACATATACCAATTTCATCCCTGAACTTATTAAATTTATTCTGCCAAGAGGTTTAGTGAAGATATTGAAGGTCTGATCTTCTGAAGGACAATAAATCGGCTTGATGACATCCTTTTCAATGAGTGATCTGATATGATGATACTTGGTGTCTACATGCTTCATCTTTGAGTTAAAAACTGGATTCTTGGTAAGATTTATTGCTGATTGGTTTTCATTGAATAACAAGTAGCTTTTACTGGAGGAATTCCCAAGTCCTGTAAAACTCTACACAACCAAACAATCTCACATGATGCTTCCCATGCTGATATGTACTCTGCTTCTGCTAAAGAAGTGGCCACTATAGGTTTCTTCTTGCATCTCCAGGACACTGTAGCTGACCCCATGTTCATTAAATAACTTGAGGTTGATGCCCTCTCATCAATACTTCCAGCAAACTCAGCATCTAAAAATCCACCAAGTACAAATTTTTTAGTATTTATGTAAATAAGACCAAAAAATTTTGTTCCTTCGATATAACGAAGAACTCTTTTCGCTGCATTCCAGTGGTTGTCTAGTGGTTCCTGCATAAAGCGGGAAAGAATATTGATGGCATAAGAAATATTTGGTCGAGTTGTTGTTAGATAAATTAGCCTACCAATCAACTATCGATAAGTAGTGCTATCCACCATTTCCCCCCCTTAAAATTTTGAAAGTTTCAAGTTTTGTTGCATGGGGGTAAGAACAGGTTTGCAATCCTGCATTCCAAATCGCTGAAGAATTTTTGCTGCATACTTACTCTGAGAATTGAAGATATGATGTGGATGCTGGAATACTTCAACTCTGAGATAGTAGTGAAGTAATCCAAAATATGTCATCTTAAAACCTCCGTGTAACTCCTTTTTCACCTGAGTAATGTGATCATCATTGTTTCCAGTGATAATCAAATCATCTACACACATAACTAGAATCACCATATTTTTACCTTGTTGGCATACATACAAGGTATCATTAGATTCACTTCGTTGAAAACAAAATTTCCAAAGGTATTCATCCATTTTGGCATACCAAGCTTAGGGATCTTGTTTTAACCCATATAAATCATTTATCAGTTTGTAGACTTTATGCTCTTTTCCTTCAATTTCAAAACCTAGTGGTTGTGTCATGTACACTTCTTCCTGTAAATCTCCGTTGAGGAAAGAACTTCTTACATCCATATGATGAACTTTCCATTCTTGTTGAGCTACTAAGGCAAGTGTGAGTTGGATGGTGTTCCATTTAGCTGTAGGAGAAAATTTTTCCTCATAATCTATCCCTTCCTACTGCAGAAAAACCTTAGCAACAAGTATTGCTTTATACTTGTCGATATCGCCATTTTTCTTGTACTTAATTTGGTAAACCCATTTGCATCCAATGGGTTTAACATTCTAAGAAAAATCAACAAATTTTGAAGTTTTGTTGTCAAGAACTGCTTGATAGTCATCAACCATAGCATGTTCCCACTCTTTATGTTTTACTCCCTCTTGATAAGTAGAAGGTTCAGTGAAATCATTTGCTATCAAGGAAAAATTTCCTTCACTTCTTTGTGATCGCCTTGTTCCTATTTTATTTTGTTCATTAGGCCTTACATCTTTCAAAATTTGAACTACCCATTTTGGCAATTAATGTTCACTGGTTTGAGATTGTGAAAAATCACCATCATTGAAAAGAGGGTTGATGTAAATTGATTTTTTTTTATCAACCACAGGTTTTGGGGGCGGAAATTCATTGTCAGAAGAACTGTTGCTGCTAGAAGATTTGGATGAACTGCTAGAAGATCTAGATGGTGCGAGTGAAAAAGATGGACTGGATGAATAATTTTCAAATGACAGAATCTCAAGTTCATACCAGTTTTGTGAATTTGGTTGACTTTGTAGATTTTTGTTTCTAAATTTTGAAGAATACTTTCTACTTCTTCAGTACTCTTACTCTCATTTTCATGAAAATCACATCTCTGCTTACAATAAATTTCCCATTCCACAAAAATCGGTACCCTATCTTCTCATCAGAATGCCCAATCATTGTGCACTTCAAGATTCGTGAGCCAAGCTTAGTTCATTTTTCCTTCGAAACTAAGGCATAACATACTGATCCAAAAAATATGAGATGTTTAACCCGAGGTTTGAAGGAAAACCATGCTTCATAAGGTGTGCTTCCGTCTAAAGAAGTAGTGGGAGATATGTTCCTAAGTAGACAGCGGTATGAATTGCTTCAGCCAAATATATAGGACTTAACTTTTTGAAAGTTAAGATAGATCTTGCCATTCCTAACAAGGTACGGTTCATTCTTTCTACGACTCCATTTTGTTGTGGAGTGTAGACATTGTTAAGATGTTGTTTTATGCCATTATCTAAGAAATACATTTTGAATTCTTTTGAAGTGAATTCTCTACCCTTGTCAGTTCTAAGAGTGCCAATTTTCTCCTTTACTTCATTTTCAATAATTTGACAAAAAATTTTGAACTTTTCAAATGCTTCTGACCTTTTTTTCGAAAAATAAACCCAAGTAATCTTGCTAAAATGATCAACAAAGAGTAAGAAATATCTACATCCTCCTAGGGAATTTTGTAAGGGTCCACAAATATCACTGTGAACCAACTCCAAATGCTTGTTTGTGCGCCATGAGATTGTGGGAAAAATCTCCTGATGTTTTCCATAAATGCAAGCTTCATATTTTTCATTTTCCCTTTTGAAATTAGGAAGTCCCTTAACCATTCCCTTTTTTTGTAACTGAGAGAGGCTATCAAAGTTGAGATGGCCATTTCTTACATGCCACAATCTGATCGGTGAAATGTCTGTACTTTTTGCTCCTACAAAGTCATAATTTTTTGGAGTAACTGTCCCTTTCATCCTTAATAGTTTTCCATATTCATAACCTGTCATCATTGTTTTCATGTTCTGTTTGACTGAGTTAATTTTAACTAAGCCATCTTCCATAATCACCATATGTCCTTCTTGTTGAATCGTGACTAAAGATAACAAATTTTGCTTAAATGTTGGGACATACCATACATTTGAAATAATTATTTCTCCAATGCCAAGTAAAATTTTTTTATCTAAACCTTTGCCAGAAGGAGTATGTTTTCTTTTATCACAAAGATATATTGAATTTATATGGTATTGTTGGAAGCTCCAAAACAAGTCACCTCGAAAATTCATGTGTTGAGTTGCGCCTATATCCATAATCCATGCATCTTCATAATCACTTCTAAGAAAGGTTGAAACCTGTAAAGCTATTGATTCTGTGTTGGTGAAGACATATTCTGAACCATCAGGATCATCTTCATCATTTTCAAACCTTGCAAAGTTTTGATGAAACTTGGGAATTTTATCAATAGAAGTTCTACAATCTTTATCATAATGTCCAATTTTGTTACATCTCCTGCAAACAATTTGACTGAAATCTATGCCTCTTCCTTGATACTGTCCTCTACCTCTTCTTTGGCTTTTGTTTTGAGTTTTTCCTCTACCTGGACTTTGTCCTCTGCCTAGACTTTGTCATCTTCCTTGATTATATCCTCTGTTTTGATTGTTGCCTCTTCCTTTAGAATTGCTCCTACCTGAATTGTAGGCTCTGTTGAAATTGTTTCCTCTGCTTTGACTGCGACCATGACCTTGGGCTACTTGAATTTCATTGAAATTTACTCTTCCTTGGTTTCTTGAACTATTAGCTGAGGATTTATTTGAGCTGGCTTCGGTGAATAATACATCTTCCCCAATCTCTTTCTTCTTCCCAAAGTTTTTTTCATGTTGGGCTAACATATCACTCAATTCATCAAAATTTATCTTCTCTAAATTTCCATTGACTTGCAAAGTTTCCAAAAAATGTGTGTAAGATGATGGCAATCCAACAATTAAAATTGTAGTCAAGAAACTTTCATAGATAGCTTGAAAACCAACATTTATTATTTCTTGCTTGATGTTTTTAAGCCGTGAAATATATTCAATAACATCACCACCTTCAGTTAATTTTTGTTGAAGAAATTTTATTTGAAGATCAACCTTCTTTGATTCAGGTTGTGTACCAAAGATATCTTTGAATGTACGCAAAGCAGTCCATGCATCTAAGGCATTTTCAATATGATTTTACATTTCATTATTAACTGAATCCTTTATAAGAGCTAATGCCTTGACATTTTTTATTTTCCATTTTGCAAGTGAAGCTGCATCTGTTGGTTTATTAGCCTTAATGTTTCCATCACATATTTCATGCCACAATTCATTATATATGAGTGTTCTTTCAATTAGATTTTTCCATGTCTTATAATATTTCACACACCAAAGGAATCAAGAATAAGAAAAAATGAGCAACTCATCGCATGAAACACGCCACGCAAAAAGAAACACACACCACGGAAAGAGAAAAAAATCTATCATGGCTTGTCCTTGACCCTCGTATAGTCATTCAAAAAAGGAGAAAAATGACTGAGCTTTTCACTTGGCTCTAGTCAATTTATCATTGAGTGTTTACACTGGAATATTTGCAAAATTTGACCACTTCACAATGGCCTTACAAATTTCATCTTAAACAAAATCTACCGTCCTCAAAGTAAAAGGTACTTTGAGTTAGAAATAATAACCCTGATTTATCCAAAATAAAAATTACAACTAATGACCCTTATTTCTCAGAAAAAAAAAATTCTACTTATTCCTCCAAAAACAATGACAACATTTTCACTTCACCTTATTTATCCAAATAAAAAATAAATAAATTTCAATTGTCTCCCTTTTAACTTCAAGTACAAAATAGATAACTCCAATTACAAAACCAATTATCACTCCACAAAAAAAAATGATCCCACATACATTACAAACATATGACTAAATATTGTAGATTATTTTAATGAATTTAAAGTTTTACACATAAGGATCAATTGTATCTTAAAAATATAATTGTACTCATGAAAAGAATAATACTATATTTAAATAGTAAAAATATGAATGCTAAGAGAATCCTAACATAACTCCACATAAACGAAATTCAAATCTGTTATAGAGATTTCACCCAATGCAGTCCATATATAAATTAACCCAACAAAAATTCTCTCTATTCCAAACCCAAAATCAATTTAATTTATTTACGAGAATATTTTAAAATTTAATATACATCATAATGATTTTCGGGAGTCAATAGTTATTTTAAATAAGATTCCAATACAAATACTAAAAATAAATTAAATAAGTAAGCTATTATTGGAATCAGTAGAATTTGTCCACACAAAATAATGAAACCCTCTTTATTCTTATTAATACAGAACTTTTCTCCTTTCAACTAGAGATTTTTATTAATTTACCTTATTAAGAATTATTTACAAGCATTCATAAGTTTATGCTTAATAATTTAACATTTGTTACCATTTTTCTATTTTTCCTTTTTAAAAATGACATTATAGAGAACTTGTTATTTGAAAATAAAGGGTTTTCTTTTAGACATGATAGAAACCCTTATTGTTTTCCTTATAATATAGAAGATTTAATTCACTATTGAGTTATTTAAGGGAAGATTAATTTTACTTTTATTTTTTGTAAATTGATTTGTATATCCTCAAAATATATAATTACATCAATATTTATATCACTCTTAAGAGTAATACCCATTAATACATTCATTACCTTCGTTGTCTTACTACCCAATGCATAAATTACTTCTATCATGGGTGATGAAACAAAGGATGATCGTGGATCCCTCTGAGGATCCTTTATTCCCTTTTTCGTGTACAAATTTATTGACCCTGAGGAGTTGTTCAAAAAATATGAAGATGGTAAAATAATTTTGTTTTCCTCAATTGAATTCAATTATGGGCGGTTTTCACTTGTATTTTATTCCTTATCGTTATCTTAGTGATATGATTCTTGGAAAAAATTGTGTCTAGTTATTGAGTATGAAAAATAGGGCAAATGTTATGGCAATATTTAGCAAATGGGCTATTTTTTGGTCATTTTTTGGAAAACATATTCGCTATTTTTGTTAAAAAAATACCCTATTTTTTACATATATATGATCAAATATATGATATGCACCGAAAAATTACTGATTTTAATAGTAAATGACATGTTTTTTATTGAAAATTTTCCTACATTCTATAGATATGGATTTTCAAATCAGAATAATCATCTACAATACTATGTATAGGAAAAATAATAAATCATTAAAAAATACCCTAATTCCAAATCCATAGTTGTGTCTCTCGTGGCTTTGTTTGAGTGGTGAACAACAACATACAAAGGATGTGATGGCATGACATATGGCTAAGATGAAAATTAATATCTTGATTTATCTATAGAGGAATTTTGGGGTTGAGGGCTATCTCGTTGGTTTGTTGAAGATTTTGTAGATTCATTTGAAAATTTTGGGTCAATCCATCCTGTTAGCTTATCCTTGGAAGTCAAGGGAGAAAAATTACCTTGAGAAGAAGGGAATATATTTTATACAGGACTTAGTTATTGAAAGAATATACAATAAAAATTTATCATTTCATAATCCAAAGGCCATATAAAAGTCCATCCATTCTGGTGAAGAAGGATTTTATCTGGAAATACACTAGCAACATTTACTTATGTTTTGTTGTAATATATATTATTCTCCAATAATATGTCATCATTAGCAATTACTAGTTATGAAATACTACAAAAATAGGTTTTTACATGTTTTATTACATTTTTGTTACATTTCCGTGGTAATTTTTGTTATATTTCTATTTCTTTTATTCCAATTATATATCAAATTCATGATTAGATGCTAAATTATGCAATAATAAAACAAGTATGGAGATACCTTGTGAAAGTATATTTCATAACATACTCAACTATCAATGTATTGCACGACTGAATGTAAATGCATCGAGTGATTTGCTGACCTTAATTGAAAATTGGGACAAATTTCCCAAATCAAAAAATATAAGCTCCCCCTGTATCGAAACAAATGAACATATTAAAAAAAAATAGATTAAATACATATAATGCACTAATAAATATTAAAATAAAATTGAAAACAAATATATCACAACAAACCTATAAAATCATACTTTGTTGGAGAGAGGGTGACCTCACTTGTTGAGTTGTACAAAATCAAATGGTTCATATTCATATGTAGCGATATTAAAATGAATTTCCAATCATGAATTTTTTTTTTCATTTTTCTTCTCTTTTTTGGGCCCAAGAAACTCTTCTTCATCTTCAAAGATGACTCAAAATCACCCAACCTACATGTGAATTCAAAATCCATAATATGAAGAATATTTTGAGGAGTATTTTAAGGAAATTCTAAGTAGATTAATAACTCCTCTTTGGCCAACTCAACTACTTCAACATTTACATCATCATTATGACTATCAATGGAACTAATGTATGCATCATTAGCGTGATCCAATGCCTCTATATTTATCTTAGGAGGGATGGTTGTGTAAATCAGTTGTGCTCTCATGATTTAATAGTTGGTTTGAAGCCATTAAAAGAGAACACGATTTAATAGTTGGTTTGAAGCCATTGAAAGAGAACACCACCAAGCAACCTTAATGGCATGCTTGCAAATGTTTCCACGAATATACCATGGGAAATCACAAGTTATGAAATTCATGCAATGACAAGTGACAATATATTGCTTATTAGCTTTAGATTCACTACTCACCAAAAAATAATGAAATATTTTCTCACGGGAGTTGCAATCACTATTTATAATTATTTTGTACTTTTCTATTGAAGATTACATTTTTTTCTTGTTTTTTTAATTATTCAAATATCATTCCTTTTCTATAATTTCATTAAAATGATAATACGGTTCAAATTTTGTTAAAATAATATATATCAACCAATCCATCCTAGGAGCACATTTATTTCATCTATAAAATAGAAAGTATGTTTGTAGGTAACAATTATATGACTCCATAACATTGTTTGTCTCCTTATTTACATTGGGAAAATTCCTACACCATTTTAACCACATCCTCAATTGCTAAAAGTTGGGTTAATGAATATATGTCGTGTGTATGAAAATGAAACAGATAAATGTAAGAAAGAGAATTTCAAGTTACAAATATTGTCACTAAAAACCCAATTCTTGTGGAAATAATGTCAAAAAGTTTCCTCATTAGCAAATTTGTTGAGAATGAATTAACTGAAATTCTCACTTCATCACTCGAACAATATCTTATAATAAAATACAAATGACTAAAATTCTCTTTTCATATTTCTAGATTACAAGCGAATCGATTGAATTTTTTTAGCCATGCTCGATATATGCACCAGACAGACAAGATAAAATTGAACCTTGTGATTCTCCTACCACATTCATTTCATTTCAAGTGAATTATTTTTAGAATAATTACAATTTTTTTGTATGTAATAAGAAAATTGAAGTGAGCTTATAACACTGATTTCAACTAATCCATCATCACCCATGAAGGCATTAAATTTCCAAGTATGACAAACTTGGTGACACCTATGCATGACGTTCTCCAACCATAGTGAAATGTCTTGTGATGTATTATGAGATGCGATCCTTGATGCAACTGGAACTCCACTTTGTTGCTAATTAGACACCACGAGTGTGTACAATTGATACTATCACATTTGAAAAACATATGTAGTCAAATTTATCTCATTAATAATTATAAATAATGGCAAAAGAAACTATTTTACTAGATCAATCATTATTAACACAGTAACCCCATATTCATTTGTGTTGAATGTTGAATCCATGATTATGAAAATATTCTTCGATAGCTTGACCATGGTCTCCAACATAAACTTCATTTGAATTCCAACTACAAAATGGATCTCTCCAACATTCTACTTTTGATAAAATAAAAAATCTTCCTCATTTTTTGTACCAAAACATCACACTCATTTAATCCTTCTTATGCAACTTATAATTTCCATTCATTAGATGATTATAGATTTTAGCAAAAACTTTCCCGTGCCAAAATTTATCCATATGTCAAGCTGTGGAATTAATGTAAACATATTTCTTAACATGCATTTTACAAACCGATCCCATCGACACTTCGATGAAGAAAAAACTCTCTACATAGGAAACCATGTACCTTCATAACATTGGATGATGCAGGGATCTAGCATCACCCAAAGTGTCATGTTGGGAATGACAAGGCCATCGTTGGATATATTAATTTTCATACATGTTATATCTTATCATTACTACGTCAGGAATTCGAAACATAATTTTTCAAATGAAATGGCATTGGTAGCCCCTCCTTTCCAAAAAACTGGATCTTCACTTCATTTCATTTTGTCCTCTTCTATCCTCAGGGTCATATGAACAAGAATAGTTGAATTTTTTTTTGAAATATCAATACATATGAAAAATTATTGAGCATTGTTAGTACCAACATCTAAAGAATGCATATCTAAAAAAATTACTCTTCATATCACAAGGAAGTAGTAGGACTTGAGCTTGATCGTTTATTTTGTACCTCAAAGAAATAAAATTGAACATTTGGGTTCTTTTCCTCTCCTCTAATAAATTTTTGAATTCTATGTGTAGGGATTTTTGCAATCCAATCAATCTACATTTTGTTTCCATGTACTTCAAAACAATATAAACACTTTTGTAATATCCCTAGCTTAAGCCACCATAAAAGCTCTCATAAAATGAGGATTCTTAAATAATTAAATATTATTTATTCTTATGTTGATATTACATGAAGAATATTCTTGTATTCTTGTAATTATTAATTATAAGAATATTGAAAGAATTATTTCTTAATTATTTTATATAGAAAAAATTATATTCTTCTATAGAAATAAATTATATTTCCAAGTTGGTATCTTTTCTGAGTTTTAGAAATAATGAGTAATAGATTTGGAAAAATTATGGTTAAGTGATATTTTTCTCATAAGAAAAAAGAATATCTAGCTTTAAAAATAAAAGCATGAGAGATTTATGTAGTGCTTTTCTGATTTATAAAAACTGGAATGCTTTTATGAATTAGAAAAGATGAAATTCTTTTATGATTTAGAAAAAACTGGAATGCTTTTATGATTTTTAAAAGCTATTCCATTTTATTAATTCTATTTATTATAAGCCTATGAGAGAAATAGAGGAGGGGAATGGGAGAATACATGAATAATGGAGCCAAGGAAGAGGAAGAGAGTATTCCAAGCATGCATCAAGAGATGAGTAACCATATTCTTTGAAAATCCTTTTGTTTGCATATGGGTCATGATGATATAATGATTGAATTTATTTGCAAGAAAAAGTTCATGTGATAAAGAATTAAGATTAATTATTGAGTAAACCTCTATACAATTTTTTTCATAGAGGAATAAGTGTCTTATTCATCTAATTATGAGAATAATTCATGTTTTGTGAATTGATAAAAGATTTTCATGGCTAAATAGTTATGTGAATTGTATGAGTTATTGGAATATAGGGTCTAAATATGACTTTTTATCTCCCAAACCGAAATATATATGAAAAAAGTGAAAGAGGTTTTGTAAAAGAGGATTTTATGAACAAAATCCACTTTTAGATTTTAAAAATTCATCTCCCATGTCTCAAAAACCGTGTCCTAAATGGATGTAAAATAACAGGGAATTAATTATTATTTAAATTTAGAACAACGAGCTCCACAGATTCATTCTGATCTTCCAAAATGTAACACCTGTATAAAAAATGAGAGAGATTAGTTTTAAGGAACTTATTAGAAACAGAAACCTCTTTGCGTTTTACAAAAATAATTTCCATTTGGTTGGAAACCGTGTCTAAATTTGATGACAAAAACAGGAAATTATTTAATATTTAAATCTAGAAAAATGGGCATCAAATATTCATCGGAATCTTAAAAAATGTGACACTTGTGAAAAAAATGAGAGAGGTTATTTTTAATAAGTCTGTTCCAAACAATAACCTATTTTGGTTTTCTTAAATTTGTTTCCATATGTTCGTAATACGCATCCAAAGTGGATGGATAAAACAGAAAAAACCAAAGTAAAACATTGTGCTTCCATTTCATTTTTCAATGAGATAAGAATAATTGTTTATATACATAAGACATAATAATTATGTTGATGACTATTTACAAGGAATTAATTGATATAATTACCATGGTTATGCATTAAAAGTTTTAAAGAGAAATATTGGACTCTTGAAGAGAGTATGTGCTTAGGTGCACATGAATAATATCTAGTATTTTTTATCTACTAGAAATTATTATGTGATTTTACGTGCATGAGGAGTTTGAGTCATGTAAAAAGATATAAATAACTTGTGTGAGGGGTAGCTCATATAAAACCTTTGCGTAAAAGGAAATTGGTTGTGTTATTTGAGAATGATTTGTTATTCATGTTATTTCTTGAGGACATATTACAATTCTCTCTAATATGTGAAATGATAAGAAAATATTATCTATTTCACGCATAATAGCTATTGAGTTGTCTATATTTTGGAAAAATAATAATTAAGGTGTTAAATTCCTTACAAAATAAATATTTATAATCGTATGCAAGGAAGCAATTATTGGGTTAGAACTCTTAAAAAAAAAATAGAAGAGAAAAATATATGCTTTTATGCATTATTGTATTAGATTCTTAGAAAGGAAAAATAGTAATCACATGCCTTATTATGTAAGATTATTTAGAGAAACATATATATGTTTGGATGCATGGAAAAAGTATAGTTTGGAGATTAGATCTTTTGGATGAGAGAGAAATTTTCCTTTGCATGCATGGAAGAATAAGTGGTATGCGTTTCACCCCTTGGAAAAGAAATGTGTTTATTTTTCCATGAAATATGTATTTAGTTTCTTTCGGAAAGAAAGATATGTTTTATATGCAAGAATAAAATTGCTATGTTATTGCATGCACAAAATTATAACTAGTATGTTAACTTGGTTTGAAATAAAGCTCGCCTTGTTATAATTATAGCCAATGTGAATAGCTCTTGTGTAGAAAAGATGTCTTTGGAAAAGAAAATGCATTCATATGCATAAGTATAGAATCTATTGTGTTAATCCCTTTGGAAAAGAAAAAATAAGAGTAGACAAAAAGGAAATTGCTTGTTGGGATGGTTATCTTGAAAGCTTGTTATGCATTTTCATGCAGAATATCATTATATAGTATGTTATCTTTCCTTTGTAAATAAATGAAAGTGCATGCGATATTTTGTTAGCGGTTGCTAGAAAGATGATGCTTGATAGTGATTTATTTGTTACTAATGCATGTGAAATGATGCTAAAGAAGAAATTTCATGGCAACTTGGTTATGTTTTAGACATTCATACAAATCTTTGTTGAAGTGTCATAAATAGAGATTGATTATTGGTTTATTAATATTTTATCTAATCATGATATCAAGTGTGCTGATGACAGAAATGGCATGAAATAAGGATGAATCGAGAAAAGGACTTTTCAAGTTTAACATTGTGGAAGATAAAGAGTTGTTAGTCCATGCAGGATTACTAGTTCCAATTTCACAATGACCACTGCAGGAAACAGTCTGACTACAAAGATAGAGATTGAGGATTCATGGCTAAATGGTATCATGATGATTGTAATAGCTTATAGATATTTATGTTTCATTTAATATTATTTCTATGACAATGGTCAAGGGATGGACTCCCTTATAACCATTGAGTAAGGGGTGACAACCCTCACGAGCATTTAGTAATAAAATTAAATGTTTTGTGGTTTTCACCCTACGGGGTTTCCAGGGTATATCGATGTCTATTTATATGATTTTTCATTGTATATTTTTCATGATATTAATTTATTTCATGATGTGATGTTTATATTATCAATTATTTGATTTACTAATTGAGTTAAAATGATCATGGGATTAATGCATAGTTATAGCAGGAAATTTAAGTTAATATGCTAAAACAAGGACAATTAATGGTTGTGTAAGTCACAATGAATTTTACTAAATATTTCTCTAAGTGCTGATGATGGTTATTAAAATGGTTAATGTGGAAATATAGAATGTAATTTTTAAGGTTACATATTCATAAATGTTGAAAAAAATTCCTAACTCCATGCATTTTCCTGTGAGGTTATCGGGGTATGTTACAACTTTCTATAAAATATGATCTTTTATTTAGGGTGTTGCACAGAAAGGAAATCATTGTTTCTCATTTGAATTTATTTATAATTTTGTGACCCAATGAGTTGTTGAAATAGTGACCCAACAAGTTGTTGCAACGGTGACCCAGAAATTTGTTGGAATGATGAACCAACGAATTTCCATAAGGCTCAACAAGTGAGTTACCGCAACGGTAAAGAACAAGTTTTCACAAATTTGATCGAGCTAGTTGCTACAATGCTCAACCAACGAGTCACCACAATGATTAACCATTAATTTGAGGAAAAAATGAGCCATTGAGTCGCTGCAATAGTAAACCAACGAGTTGCCACATTGGTGAAACAATTTGTTGTTGCAATAGTCAAATAGTACAATATTGTCAGCATAAATTTAAAAATATGCCCATAATGACCAACACATAATGAAAATTCATTTTCATAACAATAAAATGCATTTTCCTTTCACATATGATTGAGCGCATAAACTAAAAAATAAACCCATCTTCAACATTTGCTGTCCACAATTGTTAGATGCATTTTCATCAAAATTATTCTAGAGTTCATGTATATTTTGAGAAAGAATGTTGCTTCATGGATATGTAACTTAAATTAACTTGTACTACATGAAAAATACCGAACTTAGGAATTCTAGAGTAAAATTTGATATATAGCAAGGACACTGATATAATTGTTAGAAAAAAATGCATTGAATGATTATATTTGTAGCATAATTGATAGCAAGATCAACCCTTGTATTTATTTATGGTTCAGTATGACTCCAACAGAAATATTATTAAACTGAAGGTATAGTGAATCTAACTGCAACAAACATATTCTTAGAAATTACTATGGATAGAGGCTCATTACACATTTTAGTATGTGGGTGATATATGATTTAATCAATGGTCAACTTGAAATTGACATGTATTTTTTAAAGTTTAATGTTGTTATTTTTTTTCATGAAGTGTAGAGCTTGCGGATTTGATCCCTCTCGATAGATCAAATAATACCTCTCAACAAATCAAAACATATAATAATGGATCCATCGTTCAGTTTTCTCTTGTAAAACTTGAAAATGTATGCACCTTTCATCCGTCTTACAAGGATTTAGGCTACTTTTATTAAATTATTTGGTTATCAAGATCGTTTTATTAAATTGACTCGTTAACTAAAACAACGTTGAATGATAATTAAACACAAATTTATTCATATGTGAAAACAATTTCAATTCTACACATAGATTACTATATGGGAAATTTTTTTTCATATAATCGTTGGTTATATTCCCAGTTTACAGAAGTGTTGGATATATTTATTTTGTAGATAAATGTCTTTCGGATTAATCACATCATTACAATTTGGTTGACGTTTCAAACCAACTAATGTGGTTCATCCTCAGGCCCATGTGAAATATTTAATCAACCTTCATGAATACAAAGTATGGATGCATTATTGCCCGAAAATAGCCATTAGTGAATTATAATTATTTATTAGGGGATAAAATTCAAATTGTTTGTTAGGAAATATTTATTAATTAGGTTGATTTCGATAATTAATATTGAATATTTTTCAAATAATTTTATGAATAAATAGGGGTATTATAATAATAAAAATGGGATTAAAATTATAATATCAATATCATATCATTATTTTTGAGATTAAAAATATTAGTTATTAGGAGTATAAATATTTTAACTAAATAAATTAATGAAAAGAATAGGCATAAAGGGGTAGAAGATGATCAAAATATTATAAATTAATAATGAAAATATTATAATAATAAGGAATAAGGTTTAATAATATAATAAAAACCAAATAAATGCTAGGATATATTATTAAACTAAGTAATAAAATAAAAATAAGAAAATAGAAGGGAAATAAAAAAAGAAATAAATGAAACAACCTAACGCAAAAAGGATTACAATGAGATGGGAGGAATCACATTGAGAGAGATGGAGTCCAACTTTTAATTTCCAACCATCATCCTTTTTGAGAATCCTAGCATGTCTCCCAATCTGAATAGACTCTCCTCGATGGTGGTTCATAACTCTTTGCCCTCCCCTTCGTGTGCTATCGACAGTCGTCCCTCTCTCTGATCTGATGGGATTTTTTTAGTTCGTTCAAGAAAATTTAATGTTCAATACAATAACTATATCACTAAAAAAATTAATAATAATAAAAATAAATTTAAAAACAATAATAAGATTATTAATAATAATTACTCTAATCCTAACAACCATAGTAATTATAATAATTATAACAATAATGTATTTAATAAGGACTAAAACAATTTTAAAAACAATAATATGTTTACTAATTATAATAATATTAATAGTAAGAAAAAAAATTAATAGTAATAAATATGATATTAATATAAATAATTATATTAAGACTAACAGTAAAAATAATAATATTGAAAATAATATGAGTTTGAATAATAACATTAATAATAATAATAATAATAATAATTCTCTTTTGGCTTTAAGGAATGTTATTAACCTTTCTAGTCAAATTTTTTATTCTTCTATTTTTAGTCTCCTTAATAAAGGGCTTAGTTTTCCCTTGTGCCAAAGAAAATTCCTATCGATGACATTATTTGTAACATCAAGTATGGTATGAGGGACCTTCCACATAATCTAAAGGATACTATTAGGCAATATTGTGCTATTGTTTTTAGGAAGGCAAAGCCTCCGTGAAGGAACCTTAGCAAGCTTGAGTTTCTTGCCCTTAAAGCCTTCAAGGATAACCGTGACATTGTCATCCTTAAGTCTAACAAAAGTGGTGCAATAGTCATTTTGGATAAATCAGACTATGTCAACAAAATGATTGACCATCTTTTGATTAGTGGCAGTTACATCAAACTTAAAAATAATCCCCTTAAATCTATTTGAAAGGAGGTTTCCCTAGCCATTAAGTCAGATTTATCTCTTAATCCTCTCTCGAAGACGCTTATCGAGGGAAATCCCCTCACCCCTAGTATTTATGAGCTTCCTAATATTCATAAATATGGGGCCCTTTTAATACCTATTGTTAACACAATAGGTGGTCCTACTTATCTTGTTGCTAAATTATTTTCCCATAAGCTTAAGCCTCTTATGGGTCTCATTCATTCCTATGTTAAGGACTCAACTTCCTTTATTAAAGAATGGAGATATTTTAGGTTGGAGCGTGGGGGGTTTTTGGTAATTTTTGACGGTGTATCCTTATTTACCAAAATCACCATCCAAGCATCCATTGGTGTCATAAATTGGATCTCAGACTAGGACACTAATAAATTAGTTAGTCTGTGCATCACCAAAAATTTCCTTAGATTCGAAGGTGATTTTTATGAGAAACCTTGTAGTGTTGCTATGGGATACCCTCTTTCCCCTATATTTTCTAACCTATTTATGGAATATTTTGAAACTAAGGCCTTAGCCTAAGCTCAACTTGGATCTAAAATTGGGAATAGGTTTATGGATTACACTTTTGCCATAGGGCCCCATGGTTGCGAGAAGTTTGATTTGTTTATGTTCCACCTAAATTCCAAGTCACATTCCATTAACTTCACTATGGAAGTTGAATTGGAAACCTTCCTTCCCTTCCTTGAAATCCTCCTCTCTAGAATGGATGGTGGTTCAATTCCTCACCAGGTTTTTCGCAAGAAAACTCACATGAAACAATATCTTCATATTGGTTCTCATCGTTTTCCTGCCGAGAAATTTGGTGTTATTTGCACTCTTGCTACCCATGTGTAACACCCCCAATTCATGTGTTTGAATTTCAAAGCTAGACATTTGAACTTTAATCCTAAGGGGAGTGGACCCCAAAGGATAAATATTTTGTGAATGTAATTAAATATTTAATTGAGGAAATGAATAAAATGATGATTGTGCAGATTGACCAAAATGAGATTTATGAGTTCAATTGCTAAATCCATGAGGATGGATGAGGCAAATATTTCCCCACAATCTTTCAAAAAAAAAAATCCTTGAAAGAAATTATTTTAAATTTAGATTTTTGAGGAAAAATCTGAATTTCCCCAATGATGAGGAAAGTAGTTGGGAAGAGGTAAAAAGCTGGAAAAGCTGAGGAAAAGCATAAAACATCTTTAAAGAATCCCTAAAATGGGAAGCCTAGGCAAACAGGAAGAAAATCATCCTGAGATTCTGGACGCAGAATTAGAAACAGACTTTGGGGAATAAAAGCTTAAATAAGCTGCTCTTGTGCAGATTAGAGGTTGATCTGTACTAGGAGAGATCTCAGCTCGGGGGTGAATTCTGAAGATAAACGAATTGTAAGGTTGGGTGGATTGGTCATCTAATTAAGTGGTATGCATAGTTCAGTTTTAATCTTATGTTATGAATTGTAGATGTAACTTTTATGTTTCATGGAGAGTATTGTGTATGCATGCTGTGGGTGATACTATTCCATACATTTAACAGAAACTTCAGCAAAGTTAGCCTTCAATTTTTGTACAGTTGTAGGAATCACATGTATGGGAAAGAATTCATCAGAATCTCTAAACCCTAACTGGTTTAAATCTGAGAATACATACTTCCCAAAAGAAATTTAATGATAATAGTTAATAGCACGGTTTAGTAATTAATTCTAGCATGTATACATAGTGAAAAGTAGCATGAGATGTGTGTTACAATGGTTAACAGTAAAATCTATTGAACTGTAAGTTGAGTTAGAAATAAACTGGAACTAAGGATTAGTATATTAATTATGTCAACTATGTGCAATGAAAGTAGAACAGAAGTACATTTAGTATATAATCATCCAAAATTATCAGTCAAAAGTCATGAGAAATAACTGTGTAAGTGTTAAGGTTTACTATAAGAGAGTCTCAGATCACCCTTATAGTTAGCACGACCAAAATTGGTGAATTATATCATTACATCTATTTCAGTAGCAAAATAGAGAGAAACTTCAGATCATTAAATTTCTGTATATATATATAACCACTGCCAGAACATGCGATAACTTTCTACAGAATGGTACATAAATAAATGAGAATCAAGTCATTAGGGAAGGAATAAGTTACATCCGATGAATATATATAACAAGATAGTTTCTCAGTTACCGCATAGAGTTACTGTACAAATTTATTTACTTACAAATATAATACTCGAGTTATTTGAAATACCATTCAAAAGAAACTGGTGACTGAAGGGTCTGTTCAACAGACTGATGAAAGATAATGGGAATATGATATCAGGAGAACAAAACAATAGAATACATTCAGATGTATTAAATTAATAACAACAGAAGTTATATTAATTTGGAACAGTAATCTCTAGACCTCGTTAGCAAATTTAGTAGACTATAGTATACTAGAAAAATGCGAATAAATAAATATTCTAATCAAAACAAATTTGAAGACGAGCTTTACAGATTTTAATAGACGAGGAACTACGACTACTATACATAATGTCTTCATCGGAATTCACACCAATAAACAGATAGAGAACTGAACCGCATATATATATATATATATATATATATATATATATGTACCCATATAACTCTATATAACAATGAATTCGGTTACAGAATTTGAAATAAATAAATTCTCTTCCCTCGAAGGAGAAGTCAACCAAAGTTATTGTTTAAAAGAAATTATTACAAACTTATAACCCTGATAACTGAATTTCTCCGGTAGGAGATAAGAAATTCAAAGAGGGTAAACTAAATTATCGTTCCCTCTGAGGAAATTGTACGAGGCACCAACCTGTGAGTACGAGGGAAGCGAGATTAATAGTCGAAATAAATGCATATAAGCCAATGGTTAGCAGAGAAGGTGATAGACGTCATATACCTGCAACGAGTGAGAAGATAGAGTATGTGAAGGGAAATTAAATAAGAATACTAATTACATTATAAACTGAAGGTGAACCCAAAAAAACAAAAACAATCATTTACCGTTTACCTGACAAAATATTCCGGGAACTTGGGCAACGTAGACACTGGAACAAAAAAATCCGCCAGGCTATTAACCCTTGAGAAAAATCGATATGTTGAAATACAGAAGAAATAATGATGAAAATGTTATGTCACCGGAACTCAATGAGATAGAAATACCTTCTCGAAAGAGTCTGGCAGCTTCTCTAATCCCAGTTGAGGGAATCAACCACGAGAGTACGCCCATGTCACCAACGCTTATGGTAACTCGCTGAAGCGAGAGTAAACGCGGCCCTAAGGCAAACTCAAATTTCATATACACCATCCTATAAGCACTGTAAGTGAAGCGATAACAAAGGAGAGCTGTATAAAAACAAATGACTAACTAATTTTAATCTATCCAAATCGTAAACTCCAGCTCTGAACTTATATAAATACTAATGCACTCAAAACGCAGAGACAGGAGGAATTGAAAGTCGAATTGGATGAACGATATTCAAAACAAATCGTTACCTGAGTTGAATGGTGCGACGACATAGTTCTCCCAGAGTTCCAGAAGGTATGAGAAGCAACACATATTAATAATTCCTTCGGCATAGTAGTAGAACAAAATGACATAACGAACTCTGGAGCAGCTCGGTGGGGAAAACCCTCAACACGATAGGCAAAAATGAAGTCATAAGTTGAACGTAAAAGTTTTATACGCCCTTGAAACCCTAACCCCAAACAATCACCACCATACACGTGGCTGGAGATTCCCAACTCTGAGCGCTGGAAAGTAGTAAGTCGCATAATTCCATAATAAATCCAAAACGATTAAGTCTTAATGTTCAATATTAATGCAGCGTACAATCTAACTTGAATTGATATGAGCAATAAAGGGCGATGTACGCGATATCATGTTGGCAGATTTGGCCAGCCGCATAGAACCAGAGTAATGCAACCCGGAATTGATACAAAACCCTAGCGTACTACAAGGCTTGACGTGTGAAATCGAGCCATAATTACAAGGTAAGCAAGACTCAGATCAAATTGAATGGCATCAGAAATAGAAACGAGGTGGTAGCAAGCAAGGTTGATTAGGTGAACGATGCATTAGAGTATAAGCGTCAAGCGCCACCACAGAGTTCAGTCGAAATGATATGGTAGGGTCGTAAAGTCCGTAAAGGAAAAACCCTCACAAAATGTAGATATGGTGGAAAAAAACCATACGGTAATATTTCACATACCGAGTTGGACGAAACCCTACTAGATTAGGGAAAGGTACAATAGGAGTATTATAAAAGAAGAAATTTTTAAGTTAGGTATATAGGTGTAATACCTATATACATGTTGAAGGTCTAAGAAGGAAAACAACTCATACATATCTTAGAGTAAACGATCATATATATCATTATAAATTAGCACCAATTGGTGGGTGTGAGTGTAAGCCCAAGTGTATAATAACCTAGGGTATTATAAGCTCAAGATGAGTGTGAGGCTCTCAGAATTGCTCACAACACCCTTATGAACAGGAATTAAGGGTTGATTTAAAGGTAGTGAAAATAATAAAATAGAGAGTGTGAAAAATTAAGATAAAAAGAATAGTACAGTGATGTAACAAAATTGCAATTAAAGTTGAAACTAGTATATATTGACTGGAGTATAATATAATTATGTGGAAAGGAACTGTGTAATTGGAAAAAACAAATTATTGTGCGAAGGAGGAAAGGGAGGTGTGACAAATGGTATTAGAGCCCAAGTTACAAAATTGGGATGGTGACATTGTGCTCACCGTGATTGAGTGTTTCCTGTATAAATTTATTTCTGTAGAAAAAAAATTTGTTTTTTTTCTAATTTTACTGATCTGAGTGTGTAGTGTATAGTGGTGCGGGAATGGAAAAAGGTGAAGAAATTTATGTGGATCTACGTGATGAGTATAGTACACTAGATCCCAACGCTCCAGTGATGGCTATGTTGCACAGGTTGCAACGAGAATTGGCTGAGCTGAGAAGCCAGAATGACAGGTTGTCATTAGCCAGTAAGGAGCAGGAAAAGCTCATCAGAGAGCTAACTTCACGGAACAGCCAAGAAGGTGAAGGTTCCAGAAAAAGGAAGACTGATGAGTCTGAGGATGATGATGTTGTTAGGCATCAGTATAAGAAGAAAAAGGAATTACAGGGGGAATTCCGAAAGATCAAACCTCCTTCCTATGATGGGGAGAAGGAGGAAGATGCTGAAGCCTGGTTGCTGAACATGATTAAGTACTTCCAGGTCTATGAATATGAAAGTCGTAACTTAGACTGGGACAGCTCACTATTGATGAGTTTGTTACTAAGTTTACAAATCTGCTGAGATATGTACCCTACATAAGGGAGGAAAAGGTGAAGGTACGAAGATTTCTGAACTGTTTGCCTACTGTGTACAAAGAGAAAATTGAGTTTGACAACCCAAAAACAATGGACGAAGCTGTTAGGAAAGCTAGGTTGTGCTACCAACAGTTCAAAAACAAAACTGAACAGGGAAAAAGCTGGGGCAATAAGAGTGAATTCAAAGGGAAGAAACCAAAACCTATATCTGTAAGACAAATATCAGCACTGCAATTAAAAAGAACAGCTAGAAAAGGATATCAATTTTATGCAGTACAGGTGGAAGAAATAGAACAGAAAACTGAAGAAAACCTGTTGGATGTATTACCAGTGATAAGGGAATTTGAAGAGGTTTTTCCAGATGAGATCCCTCATCTTCCCCCCAAAAGAGAGGTTGACTTTTCAATCGATCTGGTGCCGGGAGCAGTGCCTGTTTCCTGTGCCCCTTATCGAATGAGTCCCCCTGAGTTGATGGAACTGAAAATGCAATTGCAAGAACTGTTAGATAAAGGGTATATCAGACCGAGTGTGTCTCCTTGGGTAGCACCGGTGCTGTTCGTGAAAAATAAAGATGGAACTTTTAGGATGTGCATTGATTATCGTCAATTGAATAAGTTGACCATTAAAAATAGATACCCTTTGCCTAGAATTGATGATCTTTTTGATCAAGTGAGAGGAGCTTCAGTATTTTCGAAGATTGATTTAAGTAGTGGTTATCACCAATTAGAATTAAAGAAGAATACATCGGGAAAAACAAATTTTCGAAACTGTGTATGGTCACTACGAATTTGTTGTCCTACCTTTGCCTGGACAAATGCCCCCATTATTTATGTGCCTAATGAACAGCAGTTAAAAACAAGTTACCTGGATAAATTTTTCCTTGTGTTCATAGATGATATCTTAGTCTACTCAAAAGTGAGGAGGAACATAAAGAACACTTGACGATAGTATTGCAAACTCTGAAGGAAAACCAGCTATATGCCAAGTTTAGCAAATGTGAATTTTATAAAGATAAGATCCAATATTTGGGTCATATTATTTCTGAACAAGGCCTTGCTGTTGACCCTGAAAAGATAAAGGAAATTAAAGAATGGCCTGTGCCGACTGATGTCTCAGCAGTGAGATCATTCATGGGGATTGCAGGCGATTATCGCAGATTTGTGGAGAGATTTTCTGCTATAGCACATCCCATAACATCATTACAAAGGAAGGGTGTCAAATTTGAGTGGACTGAGAAATTTCAAAACAGTTTTGACCAATTAAAACTGAAATTTACTACAGCCCCTATACTGAAGATTGCAGATCCTGATAAAGAATTTGTGGTATGTACGGATGCCTGTAGAGAGGGATTGGGAGGAGTTCTTTTGCAGGAAAATTCAGTTATTGCCTATGAATCTAGGAAACTGAAGATACATGAACAGAACTATAGTGCCTATGATTTAGAATTAGTAGTTGGTATTCATGCTTTGAAAATGTGGTGACACTATCTCCTTGGGAAAAAATTTACATTGATGACTGATCATATTAGTCTCAAATATTTCTTTTCCCAAACTGATTTGAATGCAAGACAAGCCAGATGGCTATCTTTTCTAAGTGAATTTGATATGGAAATAAAACATATCAGGGGAAAAGAAAATAAAATTGCTGATGCATTGAGCATAAATTCTTGTCAGAATATAAACACCATTGGAAGTAGTGCCCAGATCGAAGTAGAGGAGTTGGTGAGAAAGGCAGCAAACCAAGATCCAAATTATGAAACACTCTTGGTGAAACTACATAAAAAGGAGAAAACTGATTTCACTCAAAACCAAAAAGGGCTGATCTGTTATAAAAACAGATTATATGTTCCAAATGTGGAGACCTTGAAAAAAGAGATTCTAGATGAATATCACAAACAGCCATATGCAGGACATCCATGATATCAGAAAATGTTATCAGCTTTGAAAAAAAAGTTGTTCTGGCCAGGAATGAAGAAAGATGTAGCAAAATATTTAACTAGATGTATGGAATGTCAACTAGTCAAAGTTGAGCATCAGCATCCTGCTGGTCTTTTAACTCCTTTTCCGATTGCAGAATGGAAATGGGACACAGTTTCCATGGATTTTATAACAGGATTGCCGAAAACCAAATACCAACATGATTCAGTGATGGTGGTAGTAGACACTTTAACAAAAGCTGCCCATTTTATACCAGTGAAATCTACCTTTGGGACAGCTCAAGTGGCGAATGTGTTCCTAAAGGAGGTAGTAAGGCTCCATGGGGTGCCAAAGGTGATTGTTTATTACCGAGATGCTAAATTTACAACAGCTTTTTGGAAAGGGATATTTGGAGGGATGGGTACTAAATTAAGTTTTAGCACTGCTTACCACCCTCAGAGAGATGGTAAAATGGAAAGGACTAATCAAATTTTGGAGGACATGCTGAGAATGTATGTGATGGATAGACCATCCAAGTGGGAAGATTACTTGCATTTAGCTGAATTTGCCTATAATAACAGCTACCAATCCTCCATCAAAATGAGTTCGTTTGAGGCACTATATGGAAGGAAGTGTCGTACTCCTTTGAGCTGGAGTCAGCCAGAAGATAAACTAATGTTGGGACCAGATGCTTTACAAGAGATGGAAAGAATTGTTAAACAGATACAAAGAAACATCAAGACAGCACAAGATCGCCAGAAGAACTATGTTGATAAGAAAAGAGTGCACCGAGAATTTAAAGTGGGGGAGCATGTGTATTTGCGTATTAAACCCAAAAAGAGCACACTTTATGCTGGAAGTTGTGCAAAACTGGCTCCTAGATATTGTGGTCCTTTTGAAGTATTAGAAAGGGTGGGACCAGTGGCTTACAAGCTAGCCTTACCACCCCATGTTAGAGTTCATGATGTATTTCATGTTTCATTGTTAAAAAGATATGTGCATGATGCTTCTCACATAGTTGATTGGAATGTTGTACAGGTGGAACCAGAAGGGGAGTTTCTGCCAGAACCGCTTCAAATATTGGAGCGGGAAGAAATTGAATTGAGGAACCGAACGGTAGCAAGAGTAAAGGTGCAGTGGAAGCACTTTACTGCTGAAGAAGCTACCTGGGAAAGAGAAGCTGAAATGATGGAAAAATATCCATTTTTATTTGCAAGATGAACTCTAGTAGTTGAATAACAACACCGAGGACGGTGTTTATTTTCAGAGGGGGAATATGTAACACCCCCAATTCATGTGTTTGAATTTCAAAGCTAGACATTTGAACTTTAATCCTAAGGGGAGTGGACCCCAAAGGATAAATATTTTGTGAATGTAATTAAATATTTAATTGAGGAAATGAATAAAATGATGATTGTGCAGATTGACCAAAATGAGATTTATGAGTTCAATTGCTAAATCCATGAGGATGGATGAGGCAAATATTTCCCCACAATCTTTCAAAAAAAAAAATCCTTGAAAGAAATTATTTTAAATTTAGATTTTTGAGGAAAAATCTGAATTTCCCCAATGATGAGGAAAGTAGTTGGGAAGAGGTGAAAAGCATAAAACAGCTTTAAAGAATCCCTAAAATGGGAAGCCTAGGCAAACAGGAAGAAAAGCATCCTGAGATTCTGGACGCAGAATTAGAAACAGGCTTTGGGGAATAACAGCTTAAATAAGCTGCTCTTGTGCAGATTAGAGGTTGATCTGTACTAGGAGAGATCTCAGCTCGGGGGTGAATTCTGAAGATAAACGAATTCTAAGGTTGGGTGGATTGGTCATCTAATTAAGTGGTATGCACAGTTCAGTTTTAATCTTATGTTATGAATTGTAGATGTAACTTTTATGTTGCATGGAGAGTATTGTATATGCATGCTGCGGGTGATACTATTCCATACATTTAACAGAAACTTCAGCAGAGTTAGCCTTCAATTTCTGTACGGTTGTAGGAATCACATGTATGGGAAAGAATTCATCAGAATCTCTAAACCCTAACTGGTTTAAATATGAGAATACATACTTCCCAAAAGAAATTTAATGATTTAACTTTAATCTGCTTCTGGTTTAGTAATTAATTCTAGCATGTATACATAGTGAAAAGTAGCATGAGATGCATGTTACAATGGTTAGCAGTAAAATCTATTGAACTGTAAGTTGAGTTAGAAATAAACTGGACCTAAGGATTAGTATATTAATTATGTCAACTATGTGCAATGAAAGTAGAACAGAAGTACATTCAGTATGTAATCATCCAAAATTATCAGTCAAAAGTCATGAGAAATAACTGTGTAAGTGTTAAGATTTACGATAAGAGAGTCTTAGATCACCCTTATAGTTAGAACGACCAAAATTGGGGAATTACATCATTACATCTATTTCGGTATCAGAATAGAGAGAAAATTCAGATCACTAAATTTCTATATATATATATAACCACTGCCAGAACATGCAATAACTTTCTATAGAATGGTACATAAATAAATGAGAATCAAGTCATTAGGGAAGGAATAAGTTACATCCGATGAATATATATAACAAGATAGTTTCTCAGTTACCGCATAGAGTTACTGTACAAATTTATTTACTTACAAATATAATACTCGGGTTAATTGAAATACCATTCAAAAGAAATTGGTGACTGAAGGGTCTGTTCAACAGACTGATGAAAGACAATGGGAATATGATACCAGGAGAACAAAACAATAGAATACATTCAGATGTATTAAATTAATAATGCATTTGGTTATATTAATTTTTAATGAAGAACTTGACCTTTAGTACCTATGAGACTATACTATACTAGAAAAATGCAACCCAATAAATATTCTAATCAAAACAATTATGGAAGATGAGCTTTATATACTTTATTGCTTTTATAAATTACGATTTACTATATGATGTAATTTCTTCATCTAGACTTACACCAATAAAATGGGATTTAGAACTAACCGCATATATATATATATATATATATATATGTATCCATATAAATCTATCTAACAGTGAGTTCGGTTCCAGAATTTGAAATAAATAAATCCTCTTCCCTCGGAGGAGAAGTCAACCAAAGTTATTGTTTAAAAGAAATTATTACAAACTTATAACCCTGATAACCGAATTTCTCCGGTAGGAGATAAGAAATTCAAAAAGGGTAAACTAAATTATCGTTCCCTCTGAGGAAATTGTACGAGGCACCAACCTGGAAGTACGAGGGAAGCGAGATTAATAGTCGAAATAAACGCATATAAGCCAATGGTTAGCAGAGAAGGTGATAGACGTCATATACCTGCAACGAGTGAGAAAATAGAGTACGTGAAGGGAAATGAAATAAGAATACTTATTACATTATAAACTGAATGTGAACCCACAAAAATGAAAACAATCATTTACCGTTTACCTGACAAAATATTTCGGGAACTTGGGCAACGTAGCCACTGGAACAAAAAAATCCGCCAGGCTATTAACCATTGAGAAAAATCGATATGTTGAAATGCAAAAGAAATAATGATGAAAATGTTATGTCACCGGTACTCAATGAGATATAAATACCTTCTCGGAAGAGTCTGGCAACTTCTCCAATACTAGTTGAGGGAAGCAACCACGAGAGTACGCCCATGTCACCAACGCTTATGGTAACTCGCTGAAGCGAGAGTAAACGTGGCCCTAGGAAAACTCAAATTGCATATACACCATCCTATAAGCACTGTAAGTGAAGCGATAAAAAAGGAGAGCTGTATAAAAACAAATGACTAACTAATTTTAATCTATCCACATCGTAAAATCCAGCTCTGAACTTATATAAATACTGATGCACTCAAAACGCAGAGACAGGAGGAATTGAAAGTCGAATTGGATGAACGATATTCAAAAAAAATCGTTACCAGAGTTGAATGGTGCAACGGCATAGTTCTCCCAAAGTTCCAGAAGGTATGAGAAGCGACACAGAGCAATAATTCCTCTGGCATAGTAGTAGAACAAAATAACAGAACGAACTCTGGAGCAGCTCGGTGGGGAAAACCCTCAACACCATAGGCAAAAATGAAGTGATAAGTTGAATGTAAAAGTTTTATACTCCCTTGAAACCCTAACCCCAAACAACCACCACCATACACGTGGCTGGAGATGCCCAACTCTGAGTGCTGGAAGGTAGTAAGTCGCATAATTCCACAAGAAATCCAAAATGATTAAGTCTTAATGTTCAATATTAATGCGGCATACAATCTAACTTGAATTGATATGAGCAATAAAGGGTGATGTACGCGATATCAAGTTGGCAGATTTGGCCAGCCGCATAGAATTAGAGTAATGCAACCCGGAATTGATACAAAACCCTAGCGTACTACAAGGCTTGACGTGTGAAATCGAGCCATAATTATAAGGTATGCAATACTCAAATCAAATTGAATGGCATCGAAAATAGAAACGAGGTGGTAGCAAGCAAGGTTGAACGATGCATTACAGTATAAGTGTCAAGCGCCACCACAGAGTTCAGTCGGAACGATATGGTAGGGCCGTAAAGTCCATAAAGGAAAACCCCTCACAAAACGTAGATATGGTGGAAAAAAAGCATACGGTAATATTTCACATACTGAGTTGGACGAAACCCTACTAGATTAGGGAAAGGTACATTAGGAGTATTATAAAAAAAATAAATTAAGTTAGGTATATAGGTGTAATACCTATATACATGTTGAAGGTCTAAGAAGGCAAACAACTCATACATATCTCAGAGTAAACGATCATATATATCATTATAAATTAGCACCAATTGGGGGGTGTGAGTGTAAGCCCAAGTGTATAATAACCTATGGTATTATAAGCTCAAGATGAGTGTGAGGCTCTCAGAATTGCTCACAACACCCTTATGAATAGGAATTAAGGGTTGATTTAAAGGTAGTGAAAATAATAAAATAGAGAGTGTGAAAAATTAAGATAAAAAGAATAGTACAGTGATGAAACGAAATTGAAATTGAAGTTGAAACTAGTATATATTGACTGGAGTATAATATAATTATGTGGAAAGGAACTGTGTAATTGGAAAAAAAAAATTATTGTGGGAAAGAGGAAAGGAGGTGTGACACTCTGTACAGTGAGAATATTCAATGACATACACCTAGAGTCAGAGAAAACTCATCTTCTTAATGTTTTTTGAAAATAATGGGTATATTAGAGCTCAAGTCCTTAAACCCTTTCCAAAATTCTATAAAGGGTTAAGTGGAAAAATTGCTTTCGTGGATCCTATCTCTAAGGTTAATCTCCTATTTATCCAATAGATCACGAGCAAGTTTTCACATGTCCTTAGAAGGAATAATCTCTCCTCCACGTTCACACCTCTTTGTACCATTATAAATTCTCTCGGGTCTATCAAGGACCTTGTTGACTGTAAATATAAGAAATGGGTTACCTTGTTCCTTGTTCATGTGGTATTCCCTATGTTGGAGAAACGAGCCAATCCATTAAGGAGAGAATCCAAAGCCATGCTGCACACATTAGGAAAATCATTCCCACACATTGGCTCATCCTAAACATGTGGAAAAATCTTGTCACCATGTCTGTATTAGGGACTCAACAATCAAACTAAATACTTGTATATGTCAAAAATATTTTTGGATAAGGAACAATGTAATTAAATTATAATAATACAATAAATTTCTTCAAATTAGACATTAATGTTTTTAAACTTTGAAATAATGTTGTAATACAAAATTTCCATAATATTTATCAACTTAGAAGGACTTTGTATAGTCTAACCTATTTCAATTTTATCCCTATGCACAATATCATAATCGAAGCTAAATTCAATAGAATAATAAATGAGTTTGGTTTTATTATTTCTATCACTCATCCAAAATTATCCTAATGATAACATGGTGATCCACAGTTCAGCGATAGATCCTAAATCCCTCATATTATTTAAATATTTATCAAAGAGTTTGTTTGCATATGATAATATTATTTTCTAAAATATTCCAAGTATTTTTCTACAATAGGTTTAATTGAAATGAGTTACATTTCTAAGAATTTGTTTTAGCCCCTCTTTTAAAATTAAATACAATGAGGATTCTAAAGTTTACGACACTTGACCAGTAAATTTAATATACTCTTGATGTGATAGAAATAATAGACCCTCTCAGTATTCATATTTTATGTTGGTATAATTTTATATGATTAGATTTCCCACTTGTAATTTTCTTAACTACAAAAGTTTTCTTCCATAGCGAAAATGTAGTCCTTTATACGAAAAGTTGGGTTGGAGTTCATGGAAATAATGGATCTATAAATAATTTCAAAGTAGTAATTTCATCCTTATAGGTCATCATATTATTTTCTATAGACTTACTGGTTAAAATTTTCCTCTAGGACTTATTAGGATAAAAATTAAATAGGTGTAAAAGATTTATTTTGAAATATTTTCCTTTCAACTAGAGATTTCTATGAGCTTACCTAATAAGGTATTAAAAATTATTTATAATCATCGCTATTGCCATGCCTACTAATTTTATACTTAATACCAACCAAACAGTTGGTTCTGTTTTTATTTTTACATAATGCATTAATAAAGAACTTTCTATTCAAAGAAAAAGGATTTTCTTTAAATAATGATAGAAATTTCTATCATTTTCCTTATATTAAATGATATTTAATTCACTACATTGTTAGGTATGTTTTATTTTCTTTCAATGATTAGTCACACACACGAGGGGCTCACAGGGGCAGCAATAGCCCACCCTGTACGTTGCGCCAGACGCAATAGAGGGGAAAAGACAAGGTGACATTGCACCCTATTTGGGGTCTGGGGTAGCACCTCGGGAAAAACAAATTGGGCCGTATTTTTTGGTGGGTAGATACGCCCATGGTTTTGTGCATGGGTTTGTACATGGTTTTGGGGCATGATGGTTTTCGGCCCCAGGTATTTTGTAGATGCGGTCAAGGGAACTATTGTTATGTTCTAATCTGGGGTTAATGGATTGGGGTTTATCTATGCTTCAATATTATATATATGTGTTGAAACACTAAAAGGAATATAATGAAAAATCAAGCTGGTAGTCCCGATTTGGGATCTAGGGGAAAATCTCTGTGTATATATATTTTATGTTTTATGATCTCGCTATTTTTTACTTTATGTCTTTAAGATTCGTTTGCAAATAATTTCTCTACAGGGTTAAAACCTACATTTGGTATCATAGTTGTTTCGACTTCAAGAGGATGACTTTGCTGTTGAGGGATTTTTTGCTGGGGCTTTTGGTAGACCTTGTTCACTGGGAGATCTGTGGGATCGATTCTTGTGGTGAAAGAAGACGATGATCAGTGGAAATATAGAGATCGACAAATTTAAGGGTCAGAGATTTGAGTTGTGGAATCTCAAGGTAGATGATCAGCTGGTGGATAAAGATCAGTGGATCATGGTAGATCTGGGTAGTAAACCAACAAAAATGTCAGATTACGGCTAGAGGAAGTTGGATTGGAAGGAAAAGAGAACAATACAGTTCTGTGTCTTAGATTCAGTATTTTTTAATGTATCAGGGGAAGCTACGACGAATAATTTGTGGGACAAGCTAGGAACTTTGTACCAATCTAGGTCTCTGGTGAATAAATTATTCCTGTGGAAAAAAATGTATAACCTAAGGATGAAGGATGGAGACTCAGTAACAGAGCATCTCAACGACTTCAATACTGTGGTAAGTTAGTGGTTATCTGTTGATATTAAAATCTCAGATGAAGATAACTGCATCAGTTTTTTGTTTTCTCTACCAAATTCGCGGGACAGCCTGGTTATTGCAATAGGTAGCAATACAACTACCTTGAATTTTGATGACATATTCTCAGTGTTTTTCTTGAAGGAAATGAGATGAAGAAATATGGAGGGCTAGAATGGAGATGCCTTATCTGTACGAGGAAGGTTCCAAAATAGAAAAAAGAACAAGGTTTCGAGCGGGAGATATAAATATCTAGGAAAGTTTGTAAAGGTGTGCTAGAAATGCGGAAATTAAGGGAACTACAAAAAGAATTTCAGATCTAAATCTCATGACAAACGAAAGGGATCCGATGAGGCTCCTTCTATAGAGGAAAAAATCACCTCGGATGAAGGTGGCAATGTTTATTTTTCTTCTTCTTCAAATACACATGTAGATAATGAGTCATGGTTGATTGAATTGGGTGCATCCTTTCAGTTCAGTCCCCATAGGGATTGGTTCTATGAGTATGAGAAATATGATGGAGGTGATTTATTCTTAGGGGATGATAGAAAGGCTAGAATTGTCAGATGTGGAAAACTCAAGCTAAATATGCAATGTGGAAGGATTAGAACATTTCCTTATGTTCTGCACATTCCTGAATTGGCCATAAATTTTATTTCTGTAAGCAAGATGGATGATGCAGGTGTAAGAACAATGTTCGAGAAAGATACTTGTAAGATGGTTTGGGGAACACTGGCATTAATTCAGAGAGTTCGAATTGGAACTCTGTACAAGCTTCAAGTAAGCCCTGTTATTGATGGGTGCAACAGTTCTGTGGTTCCTGAAAGTGGAGCGGAAAACCTAACGGTCTCTGGAGAAAAGACCATGCTATGGCATCAAAGTCTTCGACATATTGGAGAGAAGGGCCTTCAAATACTGCATGGAAATGGTATGGTAGAAGGTATGTCTAATTTATCTCTGGATTTCCATTTCTGTGAACATTTTGTATATGGGAAACATAATCGGGTGAGTTTTCCTTCTGGTGCTAAGAGGGTGATCAAGATATTATAGCTTGTGCACAGTGATGTGTTTGGACCTATGTCGGTTCCATCATTGCGTAAGTCTGTCTACTATGATTCATTCATAAATGAATTCTCAAGTAATACATGGATATATTTCTTTAGGAATAAATCTGAAGTCTTTGACACATTTAAGGAATTTAAGTATCTGGTGGAAAACCAGATAGAGAAGAAGATATAAGGATAGATAAGGTGGAAATTTCTTCAAGAATGAATTTTAAGAGTTTTGTAAGAAGTGTGGTATAGCACGACAGAAGACTAATCCATACACACCTCAACAAAATTGAGTTACATAAAGAATGAAAAGAACGATGATGGAAAAGGAAGAATCAGGCTCAGTGGTACCAAGTTAGGAAAAGTATTCTGGGAAGAAGCAGTGGAGATTGTGTAACACCCCAAGTTTCTATGCTTTTTCAAGTTAGAAAATTGAACATAAGTCCAAAGGGGAGTGGACTCCAATGGAGAATTAAAGTGTGGATTTAATTAATTATTTATTAATGAAAAATAAATAAAATGTTTATGTGTGCACTATGACCAAATGAGATTTAGAGATCACAAGCCTGATCCATGAGGAATGGAAAAAGGTTAAGAATTTCCTCAAAACCTTTCAAAAATCCTTGAAAGGAATTATTTCTAAATTAGATTGAAGAGGAAAAATGTAAATTCCCCAATGAAGAGGAAAGTAGTTGGGAAGAGGTCAAAATATGGAAAAACAGAACGCAGCTTTAAAATCCCTCAATAAGGGAAGCCTAGGCAAAACAAGAAGAAAGCATCCTGAAATTCTGGACGTAAAATTTAGAAACATGCTTGGGGGCAAAGCATAGCTTAAGTAAGCTGCTCCGGAACAGACTGAGATTGGTCTGTTCTGGGGAGAGGATCTCAGCTCAGGGGTGAATTCTAGATATAGAAGAATTATATGGTTGGGAGGATTGGTCATAAGAAAAAGTGGTATGTACTTATAACTAAACAAATTTATTATTACCTAAAAGCATTCCCGATTGGTTACAAAATTGTCTTAATGATTAACTTAAAAGTTTGATTATACTGAAAAATTTGGGATACCCATACATTTAACAGAAATAAATGAAGCATAGATAATTTAGATCTTTATAGTTGTATGGGTGTAGATCTGATAACATCCATCTACCAGAATATCTAAACCAATTAATGGTTTAAATCTGGAGATTAATATCTATCAGTAAATAAAATTTTACTTATGTGATGACATAGCCTAATATGATTTCTATGTTAGAGAGATAAATGTATTTAGGTGAAAGCTACATTTACATACATAATAGAGTAATTTAACCATAAAATAAGGATAAATTATTTCACTTATTTTTCTACTATGAAAATGATTTGTAGAAAAATACAAGATCCACAAAGTTAAATTAAACCAAGAAACTTTCATATAGTAGAGAAGAATTTGTGACATAAGATAGAAATAATAAAATAAATTATTAACAGGTAGCATTTAGACATTCATGTTGAATAGAAAAACATAAGTATTAAACAGAAAAATGTACTATATCATTTCCTCATAATTTCATAGTTATATTCTATTCTGAATTATAAGATTGATATAAATTGTTGTACTATTTATAGAAATCAATAATTAAAGACCTATTATCAAACTCATTCAGAATGTATCATTGCAAAAAAAAAATATTTTACTATTAATTATGTGAAAGTAACTCTATATTTTTCCTTTAACTGAAAGGAAAAGGAGGAAAGATTTTAAAGAATTGGCATACAATTTCAGCTTAAAATTATGGAACTTTTCCAACAAACCATGAAAGAAATCTATCAAAAATATAGTGTATTAGTACTGTATATTAACACAGAAAAGTTAATATTAACCCCAACAGGGTACTCTATGCAAGAAGTGCAATTGCGAATATAAACATATATTCCCTACAAAGAAATGAAATAAGGAGATATTATTTCTTAATAGTCTAAAAAAACAAAATAGACAACCATATATATATGTTGGGAAATTTATTATGAAGTATCAAAAGAATAAAATACACAGCAGTGGTAGCATATGAAATAAACTTAGTTACTAAAATAGTCTATGAATAACTCCACAGGTATTTAACCTGAAGTACATAAATTAGATATTTCACAGTCCTTTTTGGAAAATCTTCGATAAAGAAGTGGAATTTCAGTTATTAAAATTGATTTATGGAAAGAAGAAACTAATTAAACTACATAAGTCTAAGAATATATAAATCTTGGAAATTTATCGAACACAGTGTCCCCGAAGGCTCGAGGTAGTTGTGGAAATTTGGTTACCGACCTGTAAAGATGGACATATGTGTAGACCAAAAATTAGATTCAATGTCATACTTTAAAATCGCAACTGGAAATTTTTAGTGACCAAGAAGGAGGTTACCCGCAGTTAGAAAATTTTATGTTATAAAAATAATAAGTTGAGAGTAATAATAATTTAAATAAACACTTCGACATCAACAATAATTACCTTAAAAATATCGGCCAGCATATACCCAGCTGCTAGACAAGAATGCAATCCATGACGAAAAATGTCAATACAGCGTATAAAATTCAGAAGTAGTAAAGGAATAATAGAAAACTAATGAAAATGTTAATACGCACCCTTACATACAGCACAATGATGAGCCTCTTCATTAGTTAGATTCGAAAGTGCATGATTTAACCAACACAAAGCTCATGAAAATGAGTGCGTATCAGGGAAATTAGTTCACAATAATGGTAAGAAGAGTTCTCACGGGGTTGGGAGAGAAGCCATGAAAGGAAGAGCTAATAGCTCTTCCAAACTCCGTTGGCTTCATCCCTATATGAAACTGGAGAAAACCTTTCTTGTAATGAGGAAAAAAAAAATTAGATACATGATTCAAATGTAAAAAACCAACTTCACAATCTATGCAAATTGCAATGATATGAGTGAAAAATAGAAAACAAAAAATTTCAATATCTATTCCAGTTCGAATAGTAACAAATATATCTCAGGAACGATGTAAGAAATCGAACCAGATAATACAAGTTAATATAGGAAAAGGGCCAAGCCAAGGATTCGAACCCAACATCATTATTAATAAATGAATAACGTTTTCAGAGAGGGCCGGCGATTTTATAAAACCCCATTAAAAACATGAAATCGAATTCACATATAAATTGTAAAAATTTTTGTTGGAGAGGAAATGTGCTTACTAGAACATCTCATAAATGAAGGCGTGCAATGAGGCTTTATAATGTCCCTCTTTCATATGCATTAGCGAGAAACAGAGATAAAAACCCTTTGCAGAGAAACTAACCAAGAAATGGTAAATGAAATAGAGTAGGATTGTAGTAGACAATAAAAGGAGAAACCATAACGAATTCCAGTCGTCCAAGTGGTAGTCATCTACCGACATTCCCTTAGATCGAAATTTCAATTTTTAGATTTGATAAATGGTTGCTAACAAATTAATGAAAATTGTACAGATGCAGTTGAAAGATTTAAACCGAGGTTCATATCCGTAACATGAGAAATAAATTACTATTTTTTATGTGGCTCGAGGATGGATTGAAATTATATCCGTAATCACTTGGAGTAATGTGTAAGGCTAGAATAAATCCGCATTTATAAATTGACAGTTGATTTAATACTTTTAAACAAATCTAATTCAAGTTAAGTGTACCATGGAATCAAAGGTACAATGCTATAGAGATCTCTCGAGAAAATCATAATGTTAGGTTACGTTGGGGTGCTATGGAACTCAACGTAGGAATGATGTTGAATACAATATAAGATCTAAAATATGAAAGAAACTATTTAAATTAATAAGTTGACAGGCCATAAAATACAAGGGTAAGTGTATAACAAATATAAAGTATAAAGAGTATTAGGATGAGAAGGATATGAATTAAGTCTAAATCATTCTAAACATAATTCAAAGTTCAATAAGTTATATGGATAGGTATAGAAATTAACAATATAAATATAAATTTATATTTAATATAGGTATATTAAATATAAATTAGAAAGAGGCCTTCTTGAATAACTATTAGTTAGTTGAATGAGAAGAACTATTTATAATGTCGAATGAGAAATGATAAATTAAAATGAAAAGATAATCTAGTCGTATGGTGAAGATATATTAGAAATAAGATGACAAAAAAAAAACAAAAAAAAATAAATAAATAAATAAAATAAAATAAGTGAATAAATAAATAAATAAAAAATAAAAAAACAAAACAAAATAAAATAAAACAAATATAAATAAAAATAAAAAATTTGAGAGGTATTACAAATGGTATCAGAGCCCAAGTTGGAAAACCAGGCTATTTTAGTGCTCACTATTATGAAATTATTTTTCTTTTTTTGAAAAAAAAGTTAACATTACTAATGTTATTCTGTTTTACAGTAAAAAGGTACTGAAACTGAAAAGTAAATGGCTGAAGAAGATGAACTCTATGTCGATCTGGGTGGTGGAGATAACACGCCAGATCCCAATGCTCCTTTGATGGCTATGTTGCACAGGAAGTAATGGGATATGGCCCAACTAAGAAGCTAGAATGACAGGCCATCTTTAGCCAGTGAGGAGCAGGAAAAACTGATAAGAGAACTGACTTCACAGAACAACCATGAAGGTGAAGGTTCTGGAAGGAAGAGAAAAGGAAAGATCAATATCTCAGATGATTCTGAAGAAGATGATGGGACTAGACAATAGTCTAGGCAGAAGAAGGAATTATAGGGAGAATTCCAAAAGATAAAACCTCCGTCCTATGATGGAGAGAAGGAGGAGGATGTTGAAGCATGGCTGCTAAATATGATTAAGTATTTCCAAGTTTACGAATATGAAAGAAATTTGAGGGCCAGATTAGCTATCTACAAACTACAACGTAACTCTACCTTGTGGTGGGAGGAAATAAAGATGGTTCAACCCATTGATGAAAAAACAGTGACTTGGGAATATTTTCAAATCAAGTTTAAAAACCGATATTTGAACGAACGCTACTATGATGACAAAGAAAAAGAGTTTTACGAACTCAGATTGGGACAACTCACCATAGATGAGTTTGTCACCAAGTTCACAAATATGTTAAGATATGTTCCTTATATTCATGAAGAGAAAGCAAAGATGCAAAGGTTTTTGAATTTTTTGCCTACTGTGTACAAGAAGAAAATAGAGTTCGATAATCTAAAAGCCATGGACGAAGTGGTGAGGAAAGCCAAATTATGTTACTAGCAGTTTAAAGGAAAGAGTGAACAAGAGAAGTGTGAGACAAACAAGAGTGATTTCAAAGGAAAGAAACAAAAACCAGATTATTTGAAGAACTTTGGCAGGAATCATCAGTGGAAGAAATTTAACAACACAAAGGAAAGTCAAACTTCTCAATCCCAAGTTGGTTCAAAGAAATTATATGGGAATAATAATAAGGAAGGAATTGTTAAAATGCGAGAGCCTTTGAAGTGCTGGGGTTGTGGAGAACCTCATATGTTGAGGGACTATCCACATCGAAATATTCAAATGGTTCTGAGAGATAGAGAAGCTACCACAGTGAATGACGTAGCAAGGAATATCCCCACTATCAGTGTAGCCTTGGAGAACTGACAAGAAGAACACCAATCTAGTATGGTTGAGATGGAAGGTAAAGTTTCTGGCCAATCTGTTACTATCTTAATTGACCTGGGTGCTTCTTTGAGTTATATTAGTCCACAAGTTGTAGAAAAATGTAAACTCGGAACAGAAAAATTTCAACAGCCTTAGTTGGTACAATTAGATACCAGAACCAGATGCAATGTATCTCATAAGCTACCTAAAACAGCTATTAAATTGAATTATTATCAGACAGAGGTATATCTAAACATTTTTCCATTAGGTTCCTATGATTTACTGATAGGAATGGATTGGTTAGAAAAGAAAAAGACCATGCTGAATTGTTCGGATAAAACTCTGCACTGCAATGATGATGAAGGAAAACCATTCATACTAAAGGGGAAACTAAAACCTATTTCTGTAAGGCAGATCTCAGCCCTTGAGCTAAAAATAACAACTAGGAAGGGATATCAAGTATCTGCTATTCATGTTGAATAATTAGGACAGAAACCTGAAGAAAAATTATTGGACACCTTACCAGTGATAAGTGAATTTAAGGAAGTTTTCCCGGATGAGATTCGCCATCTTCCTCCCAAGAGAGAGATCGATTTTTCAATTGATTTGGTGCCAGGGGAAACACCAGTTTCTACAGCCCCTTACCAGATGAGCCCCCCTGAACTAATGGAGTTAAAAATGAAATTACAAGAATTGCTAGAAAAAGGGTACATCAGACCGAGTGTATCTCCTTGGAGAGCACTGGTGTTGTTCATGAAAAAGAATGGTGGAACCTTCAGAATGTGGATTGACTATCATCGACTAAATAAGTTGAAAATCAAAAACAGGTATCCATTGCCTAGAATAGATGATCTTTTTGATCATGTGAGAGGAGCTTCAGTATTCTCTAAAAGTGACTTAAGGACTGGTTATCACCAACTCATAATTGAGGAAGATATCAGTGAAACAGCCTTTCGAACCATGTATGGTCACTACTAATTTTTAGTCCTACCTTTTGGTTTGACCAATGCCCCTGCCACTTTTATGTGTTTAATCAAAAGCGTCCTAAATAAATAATTAGACAAATTCGTACTAGTATTTATAGATGAGATTCTAATCTATTCAAAAAGTGAGGCAGAACATAAAGAACACCTTAGAATTTTGTTGCAGACTCTTAAGGACAATCAATTGTATGCCAAGTTTAGAAAATGTGAATTTTATAAGGATAAAATTCAATATTTAGTGCACATAATTTCAGAACAAGGATTGGCTGTTGACCCTGAGAAAATAAAGTCCATTAGAGAGTGGCCAGTGCCGACTGATGTCTCAGCAATAAGATCATTTATGGGGATTTCCTGATATTACCGACAGTTTGTAGAAATATTTTCTGCAATAGCATACCCCATAACTTCACTATAGATAAAAGGAACAAAATTTGAGTGGACTGAAAAATGTCAAAATAGCTTTGAAAAACTTAAATTAAAAGTTACTACCACACCTATACTGAATATTGCAGATCCTGATAAAGAGTTTGTAGTGTGTACTGATGCATTTGGAGAGGGATTGGGAGGAGTTCTAGTTATTGTGTATGAATCTAGAAAAATTAAGAAACATGAACAGAATTACAGTGTATATGATCTTGAGTTAACTGCTCTAATTCATGCCTTGAAGATGTGGCGACACTATCTTCTCGGAAAGAAATTTATATTGATGACAGATCATATCAGCCCCAATTATTTCTTCACTCAAACAAATTTGAATGCTCAACAAGCTAGATGGTTGTCTTTTCTAAGTGAATTTGATATGGAAATAAAAATATCAAAGGAAAAGAAAACAAAATTGCCGATGCTCTAAGAAGAAATGCTTGCCAAAACATAAGAAACCTTGGGAATAGTGCCAGTTTTGATTTAGAAGGATTAGTAAAAAGGGTAGCATATCAGTTTCAGAACTATGAGAAACTGCAAATTTAGATGATGAAAAAGGAAATGGCTAGATACACCCAAAATCAGAAAGGGCTGATCTGTTATAGAAATAGATTGTATATCCCCAATGTCGATTCTTCGAAAAGGGACATTCTTGATGAATATCATAAACAACCTTATTCAGGACATCCTAGATATGAGAAACTACTTACAACCTTGAGAAAGAAATTATTTTGGCCAACAATGAAAAAATACGTGGCCAACTACTTAGCCAGATGCATGGAATGTCAACTAGTCAATCTTGAACATCAGTATCCATCTGGCCTTCTAAATCCCTTACCAATTGTAGAATGGAATTGGGACACTGTTTCTATAGATTTTATAACCAGGTTACCCAGAACAAAGTACTAGCATGATTCTGTAATAGTAGTGGTAGATACTTTAACAAAGGCCACACATTTCATACCTATGAAATCTACTTTTAGGACGGCCCAGGTAGAAAATGAGTTCATGTTTAATATTCCTAATTAGCGATAGCTAATTGGAATATTATATTTTGTTATTTTTCCATCTATAGTTTGTAAATAAATAAAAAAGTGAGTGAAGAGGGTCTAACTCACTTAAGTGAAATAAGACATCCACCTAGTAGCACAACATTGTGACTTGAGTGGAGAGTCAAGGGGGGCCTAACACCACATAGAGGAGGGGGGCCTACGTACATGCTAGAAGTTTCTACAATATTTTGCGCAGATAAGGATGAGTATGTGGAGGAGAGAGAGGCTACGTTGGGTTTTGGAGGGAAACCAACATTATAAAAGATGGAGGAGACTCATTTCATTCATTCTTGAGTTGATGATTTTTGAGTGAGACATTTGTCTTCTTGAGCACGTTGGCTTTTTGGCCTGTCTACAACACTATTTAGTGCATTGAGTGTCTCCGGTCAGAGATCTCGCCCTTAGCCCTGGGGGGCTTCAAGTGCCTTCTTGGGAAAGGTTGGTTTTTTAGCATTTTTTGATTCGTTTTATTGTTTGGGTTTGTTGCGGAGCTGGAGCTTATAGAGACTGCGCAGTCACTGGGAGAGAGGACACAGTCCATTGTGGAGTAGCTTCGGATTGGGGTTTCTACAATTGATTTAGCTGGGATTTTGAGAAGAGGGTCAGCCTCTTCCCATCAGAGGTTTTTGGTGGAGTTTGAGACAGTGTTTCAACTGTTTCTATCTAGCCATTGCGCAGTGCTTTGGAGACCAGCGTAATTCTCTGAGGAGGCAATTTCTGGTGATTTCCATGGTTGGCCATTCATGGAATGGTTTTTGGATTTTGTCTGGGTTGTTGAGGAGAGGAGGTTTGCCGATTTTCAACTCATTCTGGCAAGAGGATCAGCCCCTAGTTTTCATTCCATTCCAGCAGTAGCAGCTACACGGCAGTTTTCCGGCAGCTAGGACGTAGTTCATAGAGCAGCCATTTTCAGCATTCTATGAGAGTGTTTTCTCACTTTCCTTGAGCAAGATTAACCTATTGTACTTCATTAAATTTCTCTGATTAATAAAATGGCTCAGCATTTCCTCTCTATGTTTTGTGGATGAGTTGTCGTAGTTTCCGTATTCTATTTCTATGATATTATATGTCTGTTGCACTATTATTGTTTTGAGCGTTCTATTTCTATACCACTTGGTGCGTTTATCTTTCACTCTTAGACAGAGTCTGGAAAGGGCCAGGTAGCCTCTGAATCTGGTCCTCTTTTCTGAGGTGAAATATTCGGTAAATTCCCTCCCACTCTATCTCTGGTCGGAGTTTTCCGTGTTTTAGAGATATCCCCGAAACGGGATATTATAGTGGTATCAGAGCATAGTTCTGGCTCAGTCTGTGGTCTATGAAATCGGGAAAGAGACCATACAAATGCAGGAAGTATAGAGACCATGAGATTAGGTTGGAGACCACCTATGAAGAGAAATACTGTGCCCGGGTAGAGGATGTAGATCAGGAGAGAGAACTTCTTGATGGACGTAGAGCAGGTGGAGCTTATACTAGATTTAAGTCAGAAAGGGCTGATGGCAGATGACACAGATGCCAAACAGTTTTGAGAGGCACTCCTCAAGTCTGTGCAGGATTTAGCTAGATAGATTGAGGTGATGGGATAGAGGTTCACAGCTGTGGAGGCTAGGCTGCATGAAACCCCACGGGTTTTCCAGGTTAGAGAGGGATCAGGTACATCCCACCATTTGCTGGAGCAGGGTGCTACTCAGCATGATACTTCTCAGCCGACGGCTTCATGTGCACCTACCCGCTCTACCATGCCCACTTTTTTTGGAGAAGATAAAGGTGCAGGAGCCTAGCAGGAGGGAGAGCCTGGACACTTAGATGAGTATTTTGCAGAGTATCAGTCCTACGGGTAGGATTTTGGGGATGCTCTCACATTCAGAGAATTTGTGTAGCTCTAGCGGGACAGTAGACCCCGCGACCATCATAGAGGGCACCGACATTATTGTGATGGAGATTCCCACTGTGACTCTAGTATATTTCATTTGCCTACATTTGATGGATCATCAAATAGTTTGGCAAAGTCTTTGGTGGAGAAGCTGGATATCTATTTCCAGCTTAACCAGATGTCGGAGACAGAGGCCATCAATGTGGCGACATTACATTTGGATGGTGAGGCCCAGGACTGGTGGGTCCATGGGACGGTTACACTCAAACTCTCTATAGTAATGACATATGCTGAGTTTACTAGGAGGTTGATGGAGCGTTTTGACCGGAGGGATTCGAGACAACATTTTGTTGAGCTGATGAAGCTCAAGCAGACAGGGATCCCAGAGACATACATCGTAGATTTCTTGAGAGTCTTAGTGATGGTGTCAGATCTATCTATGACATAGATGATCTATATGTTTGTGGAGGGATTGGCAGAGCCACTTCAAGGTCTAGTCAGATCTACTAGAGCAACTACACTCTAGGATGTTATCCGCAGGACTAGGGAGTTACAGGATGCATTGCCTAGGACGCGAACACCTTACCCCCAGAGACAAGGCTTCCAGCCCAAAGGGAAGGATGTGAGGGTTCCTCCTCAAAAGGGGAATCCGGTACATGCATAGATAGATGATGATGCCAGGAGGGAGTTGAGGAAGAAGCAGTTGTGCGTCACGTGTTAGGAGCTGTGGGCACCAGGGCATAGGTGTGATGCTGGCAAAGCACACTTCATGGAGGTCTTCTTCGATGATAGTGGGTAAGAGGATGAGGAGGATGATGAGGAGGCAGGAGATAGTCAGAAAACCCAGGATCAGTTGCCGCCTCCACCTCTAGGGATAGGAGGTTCAGCTTTTGCACACACAGGAGGGGCCATTGCAGCTTTGCGGGGAGTTCCTACGTATTTGACGCTGCACATATGAGGGGAAGTACGTGGCCAATGAGTATCAATCTTGGTTGATAGTGGGGCAACCCACAACTTCATTGATGCACAGATGGTCGAGCGGAGGAGTATACTGACCAAGAGTTTTGACGGGTTTTCAGTCTTGGTCCCAGGAGCCCAGACGATGCAGTGTGCCCGGTATGTTCCAGAGTTAGCAGTGATGATGGGTACTTACACTGTGATTGATCACTTTTTTGTGGTCAACATACCAGATACCAATATGGTACTGGGTGTTTAGTGGCTGATTACTCTGGGGAAGGTCACCACGGATTGGGAGGCCTTAGAGATGGAGTGGGATGACAAGAAGACCGGAAAGCATGAGAAGATCCGCGGGATGCATACTTACCCACCTCAGACAGTTTTGGCACACCGGATGGAGGCACACTTCTGGAAGGGAGACATAGAGTGGGTGGTTGAGTTGCAGGCATCAGAGGTAGAGGCCACCGGTCGAGCAGTTCATCCAGATATACAAGCCATCCTTAACAGGCATGAGGTAGTGTTTTGGGATATACCACTAGGTCGGCCACCAGATAGATGGTTTGAGCATACCATCGAGCTTGAGCAGGGTATCCAGGCGGTGATCACTACACCCTATAGGCGTCCCAAATCCTATCAGGATGAGATTGAGTGGGACATCCAGGAGTTTTTGGCTCTTGGACACATAGGACTGAACACAAGTCCATTTGCTTCTTCTATAGTGCTAGCGAAGAAGAAGGACGACACCTTGAGGATGTGCATTGACTATAAGGCCCTGAACAAGAAGACTCTGAAGAATGGGTACCCTATACCTAGGATCGATGAGCTTATGGATGAGCTAAGAGGATCTAATTTCTTCTCGAATATTGATTTGAGATCAGGGTACCATTAGATTCACGTGAGGGAACAAGACATTCTCAAGACCACCTTTAGGTGTCATTATAGACACTTTGAGTTTTTGGTTATGCCCTTTTTGATAACCAATGCACCAACCACCTTTCAGTCTTGCATGAAACATATCTTCCGCAGTCATCTTAGGAAGTTTGTACTGGTTTTCTTCGATGACATACTCATATATAGCAGGACTTGGGAGGAGCATCTCCAGCATATAGAGGCAGTGCTACGCATCTTGGAAGAGAAACAGTTCTATGCTAAGCTCTCCAAGTGTGAGTTTGGGATGACAAAGATGTTGTATTTGGGTCAAATTATTGGAGTGGATGGAGTGAGGGTCCATGAGGAGAAGATTAGAGCCATCAGAGACTGGCCGCAGTCGAATAACGTGATGGAACTTCGAGGGTTCATTGGGATATGTACCTATTATAGGAAGTTTGTCAGAGGATTCTCACAACTTGTTGCACCCCTTACAGATTTGATGAAGAAGGGGGCATTTAGTTGGTCAGATACAACACAACGAGCCTTTGATAGACTCAAAGAGGTGATGAGTAGCTGCCCCATGCTTGCATTGCCGGATTTTATGCAACCATTTGTCTTGGAGTGTGAGGCGTCGGGAGAGGGGATCAACGTAGTATTGATGTAGGGGGGACACCCTATAGATTTTGAGAGTCAGAAGCTCCTTCCGCATGAGAGACTGTATTCTATATACGAAAAGGAGATGTTGCCCAACATTCATGTTTTGGCCAAATTTCGGCAGTATTTGGTAGGGAACAGGTTTAGGGTGAGGACTGAGCACAATAGCCTTAGGTTATTTTTGGAGCAGAAGCAGCTACAGGAGAGGCAGCAGAAGTGGATCAGTAAGATCCAAGCATATTACTTTGACATTGAGTATGTCAAGGGTAAGAATAACATGGTAGAAGATGCCCTTTCACGTAGACCAGCCATGTTATCTCTTATGAGCTTGGATACAGATTGGAGGGCTCGACTTTTAGTGGAGTACTCCAAGGAGAGGTTTTCATGTGAGGTGCTGGATGGACAGGTGGCGGATGACAGGTACAGGGTGGTCTTTGAGATGATCTATTACACGGAAGGGATATTCTTGATCGAGGGATCTCACCTTAAGAAGAAGATACTCTAGGCATCACATGATTCTCCATTAGTAGGCCATCAAGGGTCTACCAAAACTTACAGGGCCATTAGAGAGAGGTTCTCATGGAAGGGACTCAAGGAGGATGTAATCCAGCACATCACAGAGTGTGATGTTTGTTAGAGGGACAAGGGGGAGATGAGCCATCCCGCAGGACTATTGCAGCCTTGTCCCATTCTGAAGGGGAAATGGGAGAGCATATCGGTGGACTTCATCACAGGGTTGCCCATGGTGCAGGGCAAGGATTGTATCTTTGTCATCGTTGATCGACTAAAAAAGTACGCGCACTGTTTTACCATATCCACGCATTACACAGTGGCACAGGTGGCCGAGTTGTTCTTCAGATAGGTTTTCAGGCTACATGGTCTTCCTAATACCATCACCAGTGACAGGGACAACCGCTTCATGGGCAGATTTTGGCAGGAGCTTTTCCGACTGGTGGGGATGGACTTGACATCGAGTACCAGTTACCACCCATAGAGAGATCGACAGACGGAGATAGTTAACAAGTGGTTGGAGGTCTACTTGTGTAACTATGTTAGTGGGCAACATTGAGCATGGTTGAGATGGTTGCATTTGGGGTAGTACTGCTACAACTCAGCACATCACATATCTGTTGGTATGTCACCATTTTATGCTTTTTATGGGTACCATCCTTTATCTTTTTTTGATGTGATGTTCGGTTCTAGTAAGGATCCTAGAGCCAAGATTTGGATCCAAGAGAGTCAAGACATCCTTTGAACTCTCAAGGACAATATGGCTACAACACAGAACCAGCGGAAGCTGTATGCTGACAAAGGTCGAGTGGAGAGACAATTTGAGGTAGGGGACTTGGTCTACCTAGGGTTACAACCATACTGACATTCATCGTTGAAGTAGAAAGGGGCTGACAAGCTCAAGCCTTGCTTTTACGGGCCATACAGGGTGACACGCAGGATTGGGCAGGTTGCATATGAGTTGGAGCTTCCCCAAGGCAGTATGATCCACAACATTTTCCATGTATCATGCCTGAAGAAGGCGTTGGGACAACAGGTGACAGTGACAAAGGAGCTACCACCTACAGATGATGAGGGGAACTTGGTGTTGTAGCTGGAAATCCATTATTGATACCAGGGAGAGGCGGTTACAGAGCAGGACGGTCCAAGAATTCTAGGTGAGGTGGAATAATTTGTCGGATGACGATTCCACTTGGGAGAGTGAGAAGATCTTGCAGCATCCATCACTTCAGTTGCTTGAGGACAAGAAACATTTTACCGAGGGAGATGGTAATATTCCTAATTAGCGACAACTAATTGGAATATTCAATTTTGTTATTTTTCCGTCTATATTTTTCAAATAAATAAAAAAGTGAGTGAATAGCATCTAACTCACTTAAGTGAAATAAGACATCCACCTAGTAGCACAACGTTGTGACTTGAGTGGAGATTCAAGGGGGGCCTAACACCACATAGAGGAGGGGGGCATACGTACACTCTAGAAGTTTCTGCAAGCTTCTGTGCAGATAAGGATGAGTATGTGGAGGAGAGAGAGGCTACGTTGGGTTTTGTGGGGAAACCAACATTTAAAAGAGGGAGGATCCTCCTCATTTCATTCATTCTTGAGTTGATGATTTTTGAGTGAGACATTTGTCTTCTTGAGCACGTTGGTTGTTTAGCATGTTTGCAACACTTTTTAGTGCATTGGGTTTCTCCAATTGGAGATATCGCCCTTAGCCCTGGGGGACTTCGAGTGCCTGCTTGGACAAGGTTGGTTTTTTAGCATTTTGTGAGTTGTTTTATTCTTTGGGTTTGTTGCGGAGCTGGATCTTATAGACACTACACAGTCACTTGGAGAGAGGATGCAATCCATTATGGAGGAGCTTTGGATTGGTGTTTCTATAGGTGATTTAGCTGGGATTTTGAGCAGAGGGTAAACCTTTTCCCATTAGAGGTTTTTGGCAGAGTTTGAGGTAGTGTTTCAGCTATTTCTATCTAGCCATTGCGCAGTGCCTTGGAGGCCAACGTAATTCACTGGGGAGGCATCTTCTGGTGATTTCCGGGGTTGGCCATTCTTGGAATGGTTTTTGGATTTTGTCTAGGTTTTTGACGAGAGGAGGTTTTCCGATTTTCAGCTCATTTCGGAAAGGGGATCAGCCCCTAGTCTTCAGTCCATTCTAGCAGTAGCAGCTACAGGGCAGTTTTCGAGCAGCTAGGACACAGTTCATAGAGCACCCATTTCTGGTATTCTCTGAGAGTGTTTTCTCACTTTCCTTGAGTAAGATTAGCCTATCGTACTTCATTACATTTCTCTGATTAATAAAATGGCTCATCATTTCCTCTCTATGTTTTCTGTATGAGTTGTTGTAGTTGTTGTATTCTCTTTCTATCATATTATATGTCTACTGCACTATTATTGTTTTGACCATTCTAGTTCTATAAAACTTGGTGCATTTATCTTTCACTCTTAGATAGAGTCTGCAAAGGGCCAGGTAGCCTCTGGATCTCATCCTTTTTTCAGAGGCGAAATATCCAGTAAATCCCCTCCCATTCTATCTCTAGTTGGAGTTTGCCTTGTTTTAGAGATATCCCTAAAACGGGATATTACATCATGAAGGAAATTGTAAGGCTACACAGGGTTTTAAAAATGATTATTTTAGATAGAGACACTAAGTTCATAGTAGCCTTTTGGAAGAGTCTGTTTGGAGGCATGGGCACTAAATTTAATTTTAGTACTGCCTATCACCCTCAGACGAATTGTCAAACCGAGAGAATAAATCAAATTTTTGACGATATGCTTAGAATGTATGTGATGGATAGGCCAACCAAATGGGAAGACTATCTACATTTAGTCCAATTTTCTTATAATAACAACTACCAATCTTCCATCAAAATGAGTCCATTTGGGGCACTCTATGGAAGAAAGTGCCACACTCCTTTAAGCTGGAGCCAACCTAAAGATAAGTTAGTACTTGGGCCAGATGCTCTACAATAAATGGAAATGATTTTCAAACAAATACAGAAAAACATCAAAACATCTCAAGACCAACAAAAAATTTATGCCGACAAGAAAAGGGTTCACCGAGAGTACAAAGTGGGTGACCATGTATATCTACGGATAAAACCCAAAAAGAGAACTTTGCATACTGGAAGTTGTGCAAAATTGGCTCCTAGATACTGTGGACCTTTTGAAATCTTAGAAAGGGTGGGACCAGTGGCTTATAAACTGGCCTTACCCCTCCATGTTAAATTGCATGATGTGTTTCATGTTTCTCTATTAAAAATATATGTACATGATGCTTCTAATATTGTTGATTGGAATGTGATACAGGTGGAACCAGAAGGGGAGTTCCTTCCAGAGCCACTTAAAATATTGGAGCGGGAATTAATTGAATTGAGAAATAGAACAGTAGTGAGAGTAAAATTGCAATGGAAGAACTTTATTGCTGAAGAAGCTACATGGGGAAGAGAAGCTCAGATGATGGAAAATTATCCATCCTTATTTTCAAAATTAAACTCTAGTAGTTAGCTGTTAACACCGAGGACGGTGTTTTTTTTCAGAGGGGGAATGTGTAACACCCCAATTTTCTATGCTTTTTCAAGTTAGACAATTGAACATAAGTCCAACGGGGAGTGGACCCCAATGGAGAATTATTGAGTGGATTTATTTAATTATTTATTAGTGAAAAATAAAAATAATTTTTATGTGTGCACTATGACCAAATGAGATTTAGAGATCAAAAGCCTGATCCATGAGGAATGGAAAAAGGTTAAGACTTTCTCCAAAACCTTTCAAAAATCCTTGAAAGGAATTATTTCTAAATTAGATTTAAGAGGAAAAATCTAAATTCCGCAATGAAGAGGAAAGTAGTTGCGAAGAGGTAAAATGTTGGAAAAGTAGAAAGCAGCTTTAAAATCCATCAATAAGGGAAGCCTAGGCAAAACATGAAGAAAGCATCCTGAAATTATGGACGCAGAATTTAGAAACAGGATTGGGGGAAAAGCATAGCTTAAGTAAGCTGCTCCAGAATAGAATGAGGTTGGTCTGTTCTGGGGAGAGGATCTCAGCTCGGGGGTGAATTCTGGAGATAGAAGAATTCTATGGTCGGGAGGAATGGTCATAACAAAAATTGGTATGTACTTATAACTAAACAAATTTATTATTACCTAAAAGCATTCCTGGTTGGTTACAGAATCGTCTTAATGATTAACTTTAAAGTTTAATTCTGCTGAAACATTAGGGATACCCATACATTTAACAGACATAAATGAAGCATATACACTTCAGATCTATATAGTTGTATGGGTGTAGATCTGATAACATCCATCTACCAGAATATCTAAACCAATTAATGGTTTAAATCTGGAGATTAATATCTATCAGAAAATAGAATTTTACTTATGTGATGGCATAGCCTACTTGATTTCTATGTTAGAGAGATAAATGTACTCAGGTGAAAGACATTTAAATACATAATAGAAGAATTTAACCATAAAATAAGGATAAATTATTTCACTTATTTTGCTGCTATGAAAATTATTTGTAGAAAAATACAAGATCCATAAAGTTAAATTAAACCAAGTAACTTTCATATAGTAGACAAGAATCTGTGACGTAAGACATTAATAATAAAATAAATTATTAACAAGTAGCATTTAAACATGAATGTTGAATAGAAAAGCATAAGTATTAAACAGAAAAATGTTCTATATCATTAACTCATAATTTTAGAGTTATATTCTATTATGAATTATAGTGCTGATATAAATAGTTGTACTATTTATAAAAATAAATAATGAAAGACTTATTATCAAACTCATTCAGAAACTATCATTGAAAAAAAAAAAATTACTGTTAATGGTCACACCTCCCTTACACTTCCCAACAAATTTTTTTTTTCTATGGCATTCTAACTCTCAGGAATAATTACAACAAGGTATATCATACAATAAGTTTTATTGTGACTTGGTTAAATCATATTTTTGCCTCCATATGATTTATTTTATATAATTATACCCCTCAATTAAATAAATTTAATAAATAAAATGAATAACGAGGGTCTTATATTATCCACGGAGTGGATTTTCACCTTTAATCCACTTACCATAACCTAGTATCCTTGTATTAATTTCCTATCGATTGAAATCATTGCACTCGTTGGTATAAACCTAACTATCGTGCAACATGTGGGGTTTAAAGAGTATATTCACATCAATCATCTAAAAATATCTACCCTAACCTTAGAATTCCTTTGTATTAAGTCGAATGGTTATGAATGTTGATTTGATTTGTCTCGATCCTCTCGCCTCTACATACACATTGAACGTATGGCTATTTACTGAACTTGGATTCACGAATCCTCATCAGGTGTGAGTCAACGTCCTCCTCCGTTTATTGCATATATCGGGCACTTCGAATTGCAGGTGAAGATAGACGTGTAAGTGTTAGTTTCTGGGTACAGCGCCTTTGAAAGTTCGTTTAAATTGGTGTGGGAATTGATACGTGTCACCAGTCTCCATGTCATCAAGGTAAAAATTTTCTTTGCTTGGCCACAATTTTTCGTTCCCTTCTCGTTTGTGTATTATAGATCCAGCTTGGCGTTGATCATGGCCATGGCAGACGACTTGTGAACCTAAGTATTCAATATGACACGAGCATAGCTACTGTGGGTTCTCTTTTATAGCGGGTAACTTAATGTCGAATGATCGGTTTAATTGCACCTCTCGTCCTTTCGATCCGTGGCCTCACCCTGGATCTTTTGCCATCTGGACAACTGAGATTTCAATGGTACCATTAGGGTTTCGAACTTGAGATTTGGTATATCTTGTGCATTGAAGTTTTCCAACTGTTCTTTCAGCCTTCATTTGGGTTTTCCTCGTTCATGGTGGCGCCGAGCCTCTACGTGTTGGAGACACAAGTCTTCCTACACTCCAGGCTTGGATTTCTCCGTCAATCACCTCACATTTGCAGGAAATTTTTTCTGGTAAGCTTTCGAACTTTGTCATTGATTTCTGATCATTGTAATACATGTAATTGGAAGTAATTTTCTTGAGTTTTTATTTATGCCATTTCGCGTTTTGCGTCTACTTACTAACACAGAGAATGGCATTGGATTTTCTTACCCATATACCTTTAATAATTTTTCTCCTCTTGCATATAATTTGTTTTCTTCATCACCCTCATGATTTCATTTGATGACTGGTTACTAATTCGTAATGCCAACCCGCCTGCGTTCCTAAATAGGATAAAATACTACTTCTCTTTTCGCCTTGGAGTGACGGTGGCTTGATTTCACGTGTCTTCTGTCGAGCTAGGTAACAATAAATGGGATCGTTTTATCAGTAGAGATGTTTTTCTACTTCTTCTATTTCCTTCTGGTGTTCGATTTATTTATGTCCTACCTCAATTTCTCTGGCAAACTCCATTGGAATGAGGGAGGACCTCCTTGGTCAGGTATTAATTTATTTCTCTGTATAAGTTCCCTTTCATTTTTAAGAGGATTCTTCTATTAGTTTCCCTAACAGAATTTTCACTGCCTCGTATACATGTCTGCAGGTAGGGTAGACGCCATGCGAATTTTGTTCTTGGCAACCTCTGAGCTACACATGTCAATTGGCACTAATTACCACGGCTCTTGGTTTTTCAGGTTGGTATACTTACGAACGGAAGGGAGTTATCCTCTCATGGCATTGCTCCACCTTGCTTCTTCAGAATTGTTAATTCTCTTACGGTTTTAAATAATATTCATTAGAGTCCTAGACTCTGTCAGAGACTGAGTATTTATTTAATTTCCGTCGCATACTAGTGTTCTTCGATTTGTTTAAAATTTTGAAATGGGAACACGGTCTTGTTTTCAAGACTCGGTTCCTCTTTTCTTTTTCTTGATTGTATACAAAATATGTTTATTTCTGCGTCCTGATATTTTTGCTTCCCATGATAACTTTGAAGACTATAGATTATTAACTTATGGATATCCTCATGCTACCTCGCATGGAATTATTTGTTGCGTGTAATTTAATACGATTTTAACTAATGAGTCACTTCTCGTGTAAATTGCTTATAGTCGTAATGACTGTAATTTATATAAGTCTCTTCATAGCCAATTTTTGTCAATTGTGCAGTGACTCATGGCTACGTGTTATATCTATATTTTGTATAATTCTTACAAGAGACTCTCAGGAATTCTGGAAAGTTATGTTTCCATTGGAAACTTTGCATGCACATTGAATTTGTTTCCTGTAGCTAGATATTTCTAAATACTTTTGCTATTTAATTGTCAGTAGAGAACAGTCTCACTACACCCATGTTTAGACTGAATTTCCTTACTGATACATGCTTGTATACATATTTGTATGCATGAATTTTTTGTACCCATTTTCCAATATACATATCTATTTAAACATGTATGAGATACAAATACTATTTTGTTTATAATTTTTTTTCATACACTTCTAGCTTTTCATATTATGTAATTCCTCTTGCTATGTAAAACAAATATACACTACTAAATTTTCCTACTCTTCCATTCAATCCTTATTAAATGGAATATGAATTATTTTAAATTTTGAAATGCTCAGCTATTGAAATTTTCTCCTTTAAATCTCTTCTCTTCACTTAGTAATTATTTAAATGAATACTCCTGTACCTTGTATCCTTACAGTGTGTACTAACTGTATTCCATTTCCCATAAAAGTAGATTAAAGTTACAAATTTGTGAATTATGAGGTAATATAAATCCCCAGATCTAAACTTAAATATTAATTTAGAGATTCTGGAGGATTTCTCCTCATTTCTTCTAGTTCCTACAACTATGTAGACTTGAGAAGGTTAATTTCTTTATTGAATCTGTAAATGTATGGAACAATCTTCAAAATTTAGGAAAACAATAAAACAAACTATAATTGGTTCCATCACAATTAAATATTCCACTATTCTAAATTTTTGTAAGCATACCACTTCGGAAATTGATCAGGAGAAATTTAAAGTTAGATTATCTGTAGAGGAATATGTATCCTTAGATTTAAACCAACCCCGGTTTAGAGTTTATGTTGGATTTTAATCTACAGTTTTCTCTTCTACAACCATACAGAATTATGAAGGTGAATTCCTTATGATTAATTCTGTTGAATGTAGCATTAATAACTCTAACAATACAAATCAGACAATTATATGTAGTCAATTCATACCACAGGAAGTAGAAACACATATCAATGTAGAGGCATACCACTCTTGCAGTTGACCAACCTCCCAACCTTAGAGTCCTTCTCTCTCCCAGAACTCACCACCGAGCTGAGATCATCTCCTCCAACAGATCCACCTCTAATTTGTTTAGGAGCAGCTTATTTAAGCTATTGTTCCCCCAAAACCTGTTTGTAATTCTGCGTCCAGAATATTAGGATGCTTTTCTTCCTGTTTGCCTAGGCTTCCCATTTTAGGGATTCTTTAAAGTTGTTTTATGCTTTTCCCAGCTTTTTTTCCAGTTTTTTACCTCTTCCCAACTATTTTCCTCATCATTGGGGAATTTAGATTTTTCCTCAAAAATCCAAATTAGAAATAATTTCTTTCAAGGATTTTTGAAAGATTGTGGGGAAATATTTGCCTCATCCATCCTCATGGATTTAGCAAATGATCTCATAAATCTCATTTTGGTCAATCTGCACCACATCATTTTATTCATTTACTCAATTAAATATTTAATTACATTCACAAAATATTTATCCTTTGGGGTCCACTCCCCTTAGGATTAAAGTTCAAATGTCTAGCTTTGAAATTCAAACACATAAATTGGGGGTGTTACAGATACCAAGCATAGAACTTTATGAAAATTAGTGATAGGAACAATTCGTTCTTTTATTATTAATAAAGTATAAAATCTTGTTTACTTAATTATTGCATTTTGATTATGGCTCCTCTAAAAGACTTCCTTTTTGCTTCTTGTGGGGTGATAGTGGTGTAATTATATTTATTAATATTTACATGTATTTATATATTTATGTCGTAAGGCATTCTTATTTGAAAACAACTCCCTTAGCTGCCACTGTGTGCATGTGTACACCCTCAGATCAAATGTTAGACGATTGAATTTTTTTAAACCATTGAATACAGCACCTCATTTATTTATGTTGCTAAATACCTAATAACTAAATCTAAAAGCTATAAATCTTTCTCACTATGAAATAAACCCTCTCTCATGTTTCTCTCCGAATGCAAAATGCAATGGTGGTGATCTCCTTTGGAGCCATGGTGAAGGAAGTTCAAGAATAGAGAACCTGCAACATTTGAGAAGGAGCAAATTCTATTGGACAAGATATAGGAAGCCAACGCCAATACCATGCTACAAAGGAAATTTTCCTGTGAGATCATTTCGAGTAACAGAGTGCTTATGAGGTCAAATGTACTATGCATGCTTTAAATAGCTACACCAAACTGGACAGCATATGCTCCAAAGAATAATTTTATCACTTTCAATACAACACTTCAACACTACAACCGCAGCCTTGATTCCCAATAGGGTGGTCATGTAAGTCAGCAAGATATTTTGTGAAAATTTCGCTTCTGTTTTTTCCTTCCCCGGGTTTTGATTTTCCTACCTCCAAGATGTGTTTTTTAATGAAAAAATTTAAGTCTATTTGTTTTTAATGAAATATCTCAAGTCTGTTACGGTCAGGCATTGTTTTTTAATGAAATATTTTAAGTCAATTTGCTTTTTAATGAAATATCTCAAGTCTGTTATGGTCAAGCATTAGCTTCCAAGTTTTAAACTATTCTTCCAACAACATTCAGGTCAACATTTACGCTCCATCCTTCATGATCCAATCTACTTCCATGAATGGGAGACTGCTTGTGCTGCTACAAAGAAGCACGACAACAGTCAACGGAATAATGTTGCTAACTTAACAATGCCTCCAAACTCCATTGAAGCACCGCGAGGATAATTCATGCTATTCATAGTTAACAATGAAAATGGATTAATTTTTCTTGATCCTGGAGTCCTCTCAGATGTTTAATAATAAATCGTATTGGTGGAATAAAAATTCCATCGTATGAACAGGACCCAATACAGAGTTGTGATCATTTCATTACTTTCAATATTGTCGTTTGGGGTAAAAAATGACAAAATATTGCAAAGCCCCTTGCCTCGCTCTACCAGAACACGTACTCAAGACTCTTTTGATTGTCATCTCTTGTCTTTTGTTCTTTTTCTAGTCGCACACTATTTGTGGTAGCTTGTTGTTATGCTCCATTGTAGTTTTCATTGTTGCCACCTTATTATTTTCTCCATTTTGATGTTGCCCAAGATACTTGCTTCTCTCTTAGTGGACTAAAGCTATATTCTCCCTATTGCCTATTGTCTATGATAACATATCAATGGTGTAACTTGATTTTAATATAAAATTTATAAATAAGTCTGCTTAGTTAGTATTAATTTAAAATATTTAAAACATTAGTAAGCTAATATTTGATTGATTGTTTTGTTTTAATTTAATTTAATAATATTACGTAAATATCCGTATGAAAATTTAGAAATATGAAATCTATATTTAATTCTGTTTCTTTTGTCTTTTGTTTTTTGTTTTGTTTTGTTTTTTTTTTCAAATTCATTTTTTTTAACGATGATCAATGTTATATCCTTGTTTTGGTTCTGTTGATAATGATGTTTAAAGTAATATTTTTTTTTAATTCTTTTGAAATTTAATTTAATGAAATAAATACATTTTTAATGGTTTTAATTAATTGTAATGAGAACTTTCTCATTTTGTTTGGGTTATGGGTTAATGAAAATTTATGGTTTTCATTTTATTTTTTATACAATGGCATGCTTAGTTGTTAATCAAATAAAAAATGGTTATTGGGGAGATGTTGTTAGATCAATCATATTAATTTAAAATTAAATTAAATTAATGTAATTATATAAATTAAATCATTGGTAAATTTGTATAAGTATCAATTCATGATAAGAATCAAGCACATAAATGAGTATATTGACTTAAGAACACAACAAAACATGAATTAAATGAAGACTACATAGAAGAAAGACGACAGGATATGTTATGTGACCTATTTCAATATTTAAATATGAATCATTTTATTTGAAAAGAAATCTGTAATATAATCCATGACAAAATAAAATTAATGTAGCATAATCACAATTTATGAGCACTTGCATTTCTTGGAAATATCTACTAACTAATTGTGAAAAAGTCTCCTTGCTACAACAACTCTCATTGTAATAGAGGCCAACCCTTAATCTAACTTTGACTTGTAAATAACTTTCACAATGATATCCATTATTATTAGAGATAGCCTTCATTATATTCATAGTTTGATGTTTCCTTAAGACAATATAATCTATATACTATATATACTAACCTTAGGTTATAAAATACTAATTTCTTTATCAAAACCATTCTCCAAAGTAAAAAATTATTTTCGAATAAAATAATTCAAATTTATATATTCAATTAAATCAATATATTTCTATCGATGCGGATGCCAGCCGAGATTGATGGGACGTTCATCTCGCGGAGCATCCTTATGGCATTCGCGTGGGATGGCCATATGGCCACCCACAACAGCATTTACTTCACAATAAATTCAGCCAACCTGCTCTCCAATTACACCTTCAATTCTCTCTACCGTCGTTTTTCTCAGCTCCTCTGGTTATTAATGCAGTTCGATTTCAGACATTCGCTTCACATTCACCCTGTGTGCAGGTCTCTTGCTCCGCAGAGAAGCTCCCTCCCTCCCGCCTGTGTCGAGCCAAGTGCTCAAACACACACCGGAAGACGTTGTCTGCTACTCTACTGCCTAGAAACTATGCCAGACTTCCACTTTTCTCGGAGAGAGATCTGTTGCTCGAAGCCCCGACCCTATGATTAGCCTGCCTTGCCTAGCTCCTCAGCCCAGTGTCACTCCTGCCCGTCTCTCAGTCGACATTGTGCATGCCCCCCGGCCACTATGCCTAGGCTTCGTCACAGGATGAGATGTCACCGTGGGAGTAGCAGGGTCGAGCCATTCATTCCTGGTCCTCCCCCAGCACTGACTCCTACTCTGAGGATTTCTCTTGTGGCCATTACCCGAAAACCAGAAGCCAAAGAGGTAGAACTCGCATGGTTGGGCAAGCGAAATCCACCCCAGGCTATCCGCCTCCCCATGTGATGTCTCCTTTGCCTCCTACTGCGCATACCGTTGCTGCCCCTACTCCTTCCTCGTCTACTCACTTACCCCTTCGCCAAACCTCCCAAAGAGTTGAATTTTGATTCGATTGCACCATGGACAGGCCTGTTATCACGGCCTTCATTATCGTCACCCTCAGGGAGGAAGTCGCCTGCCCCAACCCCCTTCTACTGCTGATCCCAATCCCCTTGCTGCTCCCGCCCCTCAGGACAAAGATGCAGCCAAGGATTCCAAGATGCAGCTAAAGATTGCACGAGACGACAAGACTAAGGAATAGGTGAAGGAGGATACTGAAAAATCCACCTGTGCTCCTAGCGCAAATGAAGATGGCAACAGTGAAGAATACAAATGGCGCATCGTGGAGGAACCTCCCTCTCCAGTCAATGACAAGTAACCCAGGAAACCTATGGTGGAACACGACTCTTCAGCCCAGGTTTCATGGGTTGATTTTTGTTTTTATGTTTAATTATCCTCTGCTAAAAGAGAAGATTGTCCTTTTCATATGTCAATTTTTGTTAAATTATTTGAACACAATGCCATTTTCCCTTGTGTGGGTGGCAATACAAACTTCTAAGGGACTGGTTTCCCCTCTGTGGGAAGTCCAGATCCATGCATTTTGTGAACATCAAGCCCAACTTTCAGGCTCACTCAGCTGAAGCAGTGAAATTTTTGTACTTTTATGTGTTATATAAATAGAATTAGAATTATTCAGGAAAAAAAAAAAATCATTATATTTATTTTCCATACTCTTTCCTATGATACTGCCATTCAATTAGATCAATATATTTATTTTCATACTCCTTCCTATGATAACGCTTTACGACATTCCTTTGCAACATGTGATGCAATTGCTAGTTAAGTATATAAAATCCATTTTTTTGTGTCATATAAGATGATTTGTTGTTTTCGCATTTGTAATGATGTCAGCTCTGATGGATGAATTACCACCTAAATATTTGTACTACAGTAAAATTATAGTTGTTGAGTGTCTAATTTAGTATTTGTTAACATATATATAAATATGTATTTTCCTATGTCTCTAAGAAACATAAGGAATTATTATTTTGCTATCAATGTTATTATAAATCCTTCATATCTTCGTTATTTCCTTCCTAGCACTTCTCATTGTTTCGATTCTACTAGTAATTTTTTCTTATGTAGAATAAGATGATATAGTCGATCTTTCCTAGTGTTCTGATATACTATTTTTTCACTAATATTTTCATGAAGAACCACAAATGTTACATTATTTTCAATGAAAAATAGGACTATGCGTAGCTGTAGAAATTTGAGTGATTTCTTGTGGAAGTGTTTATTTTATTTTTCTTATTCCTAGTTTTGCACTTGAACCTTAGAATTCAACACCTTGGAAATATATATATCATTGAGATTAAATTATATAGTGCTCTAAAAACATTGATTAGAATAATTTATAGATCATATTCAGATAACTTATTTTATAGTTTTCCCTATCAACTTCCTTAGCGTTTTTCTAATTGTATTTTCCTTCTTCCTATACACTTGTCTAATGTTTACCCCTTATGGAATTTTTTTTTTGAGTTAGTGTACCTAATCAACCCATTGTAAAATCCACTTTTTCCGTTAATAACAATTCCAATGACTAATAATAATTTACATGCAATGTAGCAACAAATTTTGATTTCATACAACTAGATTTAAAATAATAAAGTACATGCATTTCAATAGGGCAGTAAGCTCATCCTTCAAACAGAATCACATTTTGAATCATCGAATACCTGCATCTCTAAAATGGATTCAATTTTATAACAACTAAATTTGTACTATTAATAATTCTAGAGTACAACATGAACTTATTACTATTGATGTTAAGATGATAAAATAAAATAAAGTAATAGATAAATCCAATGAGAATCATAAATAGGGGAAACACTTGGGAATTCCACACCTTTTAGTACCTGAACTTGACCTGAAATCTTCTAGTTCACCCCTAAGTTGAGATGTCCATGTCAGGGTATTAAAAACCTCTTTTGATCCCTTCAATAGAAATTTTATATATTTTTTTTCCATAATCAGTTTTTCCTTCAGTGACATCCCTCTTTTGTGGCTTTCAATGCCACTAATTAGTGGGTTTTCCTTTAAAGCCGACTTTTCTCTCCCCAGGTGCTTTATTGCGCTAAGAGGCGCATTCTACAACCCAGTATGACCCCGATGTGTAAGTATGTCCGAAACCAAAAAAAATGTCGGCTTGAACAATAACTTACATAAACATATAAATAAACAATTAAAAATTCATTAAAAATAAATTTAAACTATATAAACTTAAAACATGAAGAGGTTTACTAACACTCAAAATAGTGATATGGTAAATAAATAAAATATGGTAAATAAGTAAAAATATAAATAAACCATAAGTATGGTAAATAAATAAAAATATAAATAAACTAGAGGTATAGTAAATAAATAAAACTAATTTTTATATTTACTAATAAACCACTTTATATTTACAAAACTCAAAAAAAGGTTTTATTTTGGTGAAACCTATGGGAAAAATTATTAATAATACCATGGGCCAAATTATTAATAATACCATGGGCAAATACCATGGGCCAAATAACATATTTATAAAAGAGGTATGGTAAATAAATAAATATAAAAGAGGTATAAAGAGGTAAGGTAAATAAATAAAAATATATCAAATATGATTAGAAATCAACATCTAATTATATATGAAGTATAAGGGTCAAATACCATGGACCAAATTATTCTTAATACCATGCCAAAAAAAACATTATTAACCCTAAAATTAATATTAAAATATTAATATTATTAAATTTAATATGTTTAGATTAATACAATATTAAATTTATTATATTGTAATATATATTAATATATCATGATATATGATAGAGGTGGAGAAATAGGGGGAGTGACAAGGGAGATATGGAGATAAATTGAAGGAGAGGGGAGAAGAGGAATGAAGAGACAGAGAGGGAGAAGAGTGAGAGAGTTAGAGAGGGGTAAGAGAGGGATAGGGAGACATAAAGGTGGAGGTGGGAGAGAGATAAGAAGAGAGGGAGGGAGAAGGAGAGAGGATTGGAGGGTAGGGAGTGAGAGAGAGAGAGAAAGAAGGGGGAAGGGAGAGGGAGGTAGGAGAGAAAGGGAGAGAGAGAAAGGATGAGAGGAGGAGGAGAGAAGGAGGGATAGAGAGATGGAGTTAGAGTCAGAGCAAGGAAAGGAAGAAGAAATACTTAGAGAGGGACTGACAAGGGAGATATGGAGAGAGAGAGAGTGTGTATTCTTATGGGTGAGATAAAGATACATAGGAGTGATGGACACAAGGGGGGAGAGAAGGAGAAAGGTGGAGTGATGGAGACAAGGGGGGAGAGAAGGATAAAGGGAGAGAAACAGTAAGATAGTTTGAGAGTGATATAGAGTGATGGGGGAAGAGAGCGGATTGGAGGACACAGAGAGAGAGAGAAAGAGAGAGTTGGGGGGTCAAATATAAGGAGGCGAGTGAGGAATGATGAGAGAGAGGAAGAGAGTGATGGGGGAAGAGAGGATTGTAGGGGGGAGAGGGAGAGAGAGAGAGAGAGATGGAGGAAGATAAAGGGAGGTAGGAGATAAAGGGAGAGAGAGGAGGGAAAAGAGAGGGGACTTGAAAGAGAGGAGGAGAGAGGGGAGGAGAGAGGGAGGGATTGAAATATGGATTTGGAGGGGGAAAGAAGGATGGATTGAGATATGGAGAGAGAGAGATATATATGGGGGAAGAGAAAGGGAGAGAGAGGAAGGAAAAGAGAGGGGACTTGAAAGAGAAGAGGAGAGAGGGGAGGAGAGAGGGAGGGATAGAAATATGGGTTTGGAGGGGAAGAGAGGGAGGGATTGAGAGATGGAGCTAGATGTGGAGAGAGGGATGGAAGAAGAAATACATAGAGAGTGAGTAATGGAGAGAGAGGGGGAGTGACAAGGGAGAGATGAAGAGGGAGTGTGTATGGTTTGGGGTGAGATAAAGAGAAAAATAAGGGGATATGGAGAGAAGGGAGAGAAGGAGAGAGAGAGGCATATGGTAACAAAGTTGGAAGGTGAAGATACAGAGAGAGAGGGGGGGGAGAGAAAGGAAGAGAGAGAGTGAAGAGAGGTAGGGAAAGAGATATGAATATGTAGAGGGAGAGAGGGGGAGGTAAGAATAAAGACATAGAGGGTGAAAGATGGAGAGAGAGAGAGAGAGAGAGAGGGAGTGAGAAAGAAGATGGAGAGAGAGGGAGAAAGGGTAGCAGGAAGGAGGAGAGATAGAAGCGAGAGAGAGGGAGGGAAGGGGAAGAGAGAGAGAGAGAGAGAGAGAGGAGGAGGAGGGAGTAATAGATAGATATATAGATTGGAGAAAGTGAGTTTATGTTTTGGAGTTGATATAGAGAGATAGAGTGAGATATAGATATAGATGTAAGGTGAAGAGAAAAAAAGATAGATGGATTGGAGGTAGGGACAAGGAAATTGATAGATATGGAGTGAGAGGGAGTGTGTGTTTGGTGGGGTGAGATAAAGAGAAAATGGAGAGATGGAGGGATATATATATATATATCGGGGAGAGAGGGAAGAGGATTTATTGCCATAGATGCATGATTTCAGCGTAGATGGTGATTTATAATCCTATTTGAATTCTTGCACTAGATGAATTGATTTTGGTGTAGATGTTGATTTCAAATGATATTTGATTACTTACACTAGATGGATTGATTTTAATGTACATGATTTCTAATCCTATTTGATTTCTTGCACTAAATGCATTAATTTCAGTGTAGATGATGATTTCTAATCCTATTTGATTGATTTCACGAGATGCATTAATTTTAATCTAGATTTTGATTTTTGGTTATATTTGATTTCTTGCACTAGATGAATTGATTTGAATGTAGATTATTTTTAATCCTATTTGATTGCTTGCATTGAATGCATTGATTTCAGTGTAGATGGTGATTTCTAATCCTATTTTATTTCTTTCACTAAATGCTTTGATTTCAGTATAGATGGTCATTTTTAATCTTATTTGATTGCTTTCACTAGATGCATTAATTTCAATGTAGATGCTGATTTCTAATTATATTTTATTGCTTGCACTAAATGCATTGATATAAATGTAGATTATTTAACTAAACTCATTGATTTAAATGTAGATGATTTATAATCCCATTTGATTTCTTGCACTAAATGCATTTATTTTAGTGTAGATGGTGATTTTTAATCCTATTTGATTGCTTTCACTAGATGCATTGATTTCAGCGTAGATGTTGGTTTTAAATACTATTTTCCTACTTGCACTAGACTCATTTATTTGAGTGTAAATGTTGATTTCTAATCATATTTGATTACTTGCATTAGATGCATTAATTTTAGTGTAGATGTTGTTTTCTATTATTATTTGATTTCTTGTATTAGTTGCATTGATTTCAGTGTATATGTTGATTTCTAATTTGATGTAATTGGATTTATGATGGTACATTAATTTTAAAGTTATTGGATTAATAGTGTGTGTGCAATGATTTCAGTGTAAGCACAAAAAATTATTGACAATGTACATTGATTTTTGTGCTATAGTAATTCAACCAACTAATATTGGAGAGAAAGAGAGATAAGGTATGATGTTTACTACAACATCTCGAGCTAAATATTTAAATGGTTTACGATTCCAACTGTCCTTTTCAAATAACCAATATGAAAATATGACAAAACTAACGTGGGTGAAAATAAGAATAGTAGAAGAAAATAGTTTGAAATCGATCACAATGAAAGATATTCTTAATTGACTACATTCTTATTATTCACAGTTTCTATCATTCAATATTATTACATTGTCACTTTGCATTGAAAATTTTATTTCATCATTAAAGTTATTTTACAGTATTTATCATCTCAACAAACTAAGGTAACTAATCAAATTTAAAATTAAAATTACTCAATAAATCTCAGACATATTTAACATATTTAAAATGGTTATGTTAATATTAGATGTATTTACATATTATTGATAAAACTAACAATATTTTCCTGATATTATTGATAGATTTTCCTTGGTCACACATGACTGAAACCAACCTAGATCCATCTTAACTTCAGATCTATCAAGCGCCGAGAGGGATCAAATCTGTCGAGGTGAAAACCTTTCCTCAATTTTTGCACTCAAAAAAGAGGTTTTCACCTCAAGAGATTTGATCCCTCGCGGCGCTTAATAGATCCGGAGTTAAGATGGATCTAGGCTAGTTTTAATCCAGGCTTAGCATTTTCAAGATGGATCTAGGCTAGTTTTAATCTAGGCTTAGCATTTTCCCTAGTTAAGTGATTTAACGGATTTTTTCTATATCCATTAAATCTTATCCGAAATATTTACCATGGAAAAGATATATCAATCTCATTTACTAATAAGATTTTTTTTTTCTTTCTTTAGAAAAAATATAGTACACAAGTGTCTAATTTCCAAGTACTTTCAACCCAATTATTTATTAATTAATAATTTTAATTATTTACCTATACATTTCAATGCACTTCATGGCTTTTCCGCCCTTCACACTAGCATAATTTAGTCAAAGAAAAACAACATTACATCAACGAAGGGGTATTACATTTCTAGGAAGTACATAAGGTTATAATTCCTCGTTATGTTCTATTATCTATGTTGAACAGTAACTTATATGCAGTTGTAGTTTAGTGAAAAAAATACATGTCTCAGACATAGCTATATGTACAATTTTTTATGCCTAGTATAAATATTTTCTATTATATTAATAATAATGCTTTGCAGGTTTTTCTAATGCTTGCATGGAAAGTCTAGTATATAATAACTAATTAAATACAAAAGTATTTATGTATGCAAGTATGGAACCATTCAAACACTAGAATCATGTAGAAATAAGTTTGCATAAAATATAATTTTATTTTCATAATTTATATTCATGAATTTTGAATGGTGTATCACTTACATAGTTATAAGATTCATATAAAAGTACATTGCACATGCATATTTAGATGCTTCTTAGTCAATGTTAATAAGTTTTGAAAAACAAATAGATTGCATGCTTAGACATACATAATTTTGAAAACACTAAAATTCATGGTTGAATCTTTATGCTTAAGCGAGGTGTACTCGATTGTAGGAATGGTCACCGTCATCGAATATTTCGCATGCATATTTAGATTCTTCTCTAGTCAATATTGATAAGCGTTGATAAACATCTATATTTCAAGCATAGAGATACATACTTTTGAAAACAATAACCTTCGTTGTTGAATATATATGTATAAGAAAGGTGTATTCAATTGTAGGAATGATCACCGCCATCGAAGACATAGAAGGAATGTTGAAGTCTTGTTATAATACTATATGATGTACAGAGCATGTGTGTAGTACTAACAGAAATATAAACTACAAAAATCATTATTTTTTTCTCTGAGGTATAAAATTTGGAACATTTTATTTGTAAATTAGCTATAGAGATAAATGAGAGATAGCGCAACCTGATATTAACCCAGTAATTGTACGCAATTTTGTGCAAGGGTATTTTACCAATTAGTTAATATATTAAAATAACTATGTATGGTCGACATGGGTAATAACTCCCTTGAATGCTATAAAATTAAGAATAGCCTCATACATGAAACACACCTTCATTTCTGAAATACTTCCAACCTAGCTGTTAGAAGTATGAGACCTTAATTCTGAATTATAGCAAGGTAAATAAATTTTGAAGTTTAGTTATGAGCTTATGAATCTATAAGAGAAAGAATAAATTTGTCTACATATTATAAATATTCTAGGTAGGCGTCGAATATAAAACTAAGAATTAAAATTGACATGGACCTGCCTTTTTTTGTTAGTAGAGGAAAATGTTTCGAAATATTAAATAACTTTATATTTTGTGTGTGTCTATAGTGTTGGAATTATTGGAAATTCCAAGAAAACAGTGGAGAGAATGACGCTCTCCTCTAAACACAGAGAACTTTAAAAACATAAATTTCACAGAAATTTTAATCACACACAGAGATGGCATGAAAATGATTTCTTCTATTTGATTAACAGAACTTAAAAAAAATTGTTACAAATTTCTTCCTCAATGGAGGGATTCAGAAAATACTATCAAGACTGCTACACACGCAGTGCTTCAAAATAAAACTTCTCTCTGTCTCTCAAGAACGCACAAACAGTGCTTTGTTCTTCTTACTGTGTTTTCTTGCCTGCGGGCTCTTCACACAGCGATACAACAACATTACAATACAATGCTCTCTTGGCTTTCGGGCCTTTTTCACTTTATATAGCGCGGCGGGAACAAAAAACATTAAACAAAGAAAATAAAACAAATACAAAGGAAAATCACTTTCCAAACATAAAACTTAACATGGCGCGACGTACGAGTGGGGACCACGTCGCAGTCGACCATTTTGCGATTTGTGATGGCGGAACGGCGGAACAACAAAAACTTGCGACGGTGCGATATTGCGATGGTGCGACGGGCGCACATCGCAACTTTCAACATTCGTGATAACATATATATATGTGTGGCGGAACAACTTTGCGATATGTGATTGTGTGATCTTGCGATGGCGCGACGATCGCACATCGCAATTTCAACAAAACTCTGGAAATGGGCAGAGGGTGATTGCGGTAAAATGCGATATTGCGATGTTGCGATGGCGCAACCATCGCACATCGTAGATTTCCATATCAACAAGACATTTAAAACTTCTGAACTTCTGAAATTGCGATCTTGCGATCTTGTGCTTTTGCGCACAAGTGGTAGGGACCACTTGTCCTTCTGCTTCATAAGTGACTTCCGCCTGTTTAAACACATTTCATTCATTTTGGTTGTTGGGGGCTTTTAAGCCCAAAATGACTGTCTTAATGAATTCTGCTCCTCCGTAGACTTGAACTACGGGAAATCTTCGCTCCTCTGTTAAAAATGACTTCGCCCATACTTCAAAATTAATTCCTTTCTATGTCATACTTGGCTGCGGCCCATCATCAGTAAATTATTCTCCTTACGTTCTTCATTCTTCTTTAATACAGAGTGTTGTGCACTCAAAAATTTGCACTGCTGCTGCTGCTGTACTTTGTTCTTCCTGCCCAAAGGCTGGGAGGTGACTTTAATATTTTCAACACTCCCCCTTAAAGTCAGCTGCTGGGTTGTCCATCATACCCAGGCATTTTCTTAAAAATTCAAAGGTCTTCTGTCCCAATGGCTTTGTCAATATATCTACATATTTCTCCTCTGTTTTACAATGCTGCAAAACAATTTCTCCATTGTTCACCAATTCTCTGATATAGTGAAACTTTGTGTCTATGTGCTTCGTTCTCTTATGAAACACATAATTCTTTGATGATGCAATAGCTGAGCTATTGTCACAATAAATCACAGTGCCCTTTGCCTGTTCTTGACATAGACTTCTCAACATCCTTCTCATCCAAATTGCTTGACACGATGCTGCTGTAGCTGCCACATATTCTGCCTCTGCTGTAGACAATGCTACAATAGGCTGTTTCTTAGAAGCCCATGAAATGGCTCATGAACCCATATGAAAAACATAACCGGAAGTGCTCTTCCAATCATCTACACTTCAAAATTCTTCAATCATCACAAGGTATCCAACTAATTCGACTTTTCCTGGTCAGATACAAATACCAAATCCTTTTTTGGTTCCTTTCACATACCTCTCAATTTTCTTTGGCTGCTTAAGAACAGTTTTTATGACTTCTCCATAAATCTGGAAATTAAACTAACAACATGCATAATATCCGGCCTAGTTGCAGTCAAATACATGAGGCTGCCAACTATGCTTTTATACAGACTTGGATCAAAATCCTTACTGCTGTCATCTTTACTCAACTTCAATCCCATTACTGTGGGAGTAATTGTAGATTTGCACTCCTGCATATTAAATCTTTATAAAACTCGATTCACATACTTTTCTTGAGAAATAAAAATCCCATTTCCATTTTGTTCTACTTCTATTCCTAAGAAGTATCTCAACAAACCCATGTCAGTCATTTCAAATTCATCTTTCATGACTGTTTTAAAATTCTCAACAAGGCAATCTTCATTACCTGTAAATATTAGATCATGAACATATAAAACAACAATCAACATCTTACCATCCTTTTCTTTGATGTAGAGGGTGGGTTCTCCCTCACACTTTTCAAATCTGTTTTCTTGTAGATAGGAGTCTATCCTACTGTACCATGCTCTTGGTGCTTGATTCAGCCCATAAAGAGCTTTATTCAATTTGAAGACCTTATGCTCTTGGCCTTTCTTCTCATATCCCAGAGGCTGTTCCACATATACCTCTTCTATTAAAACTCCATTTAAAAATGCAGATTTTACATCCATCTAGTATACTTTCCATTTGTTTTGTGCTGCGATGGACAGTACTGCTCTTACTGTCTCCATTCTTGCAACTGGTGCAAAAGTTTCTTCATAATCAATTCCTTGCTTCTGCTTATATCCCTTGAAAACAAGTCTGGCCTTGCGTCTTTCTATTTTTCCTTCAGCATTGCTTTTGGTCTTATAGACCCATTTAACTCCAATAACTTCTTTACCTTCTGGGAGATCAACCAGCTCCCATGTTTGTTCTTCTCTATGGCTTTAATTTCATCATCCATAGCTTCTATCCATTTTCTATCTTTAATAGCATCTTCAAATGAATAGATCATCAATCCTTGACAGCATAGCAAATAAGGAATTATACCTTTCGTTTGCTTCCTTGCTCATAAATTTCTAAGGCTTCGAACCTTGCTCCTCTTCACCTTGGTGTAGCCGTGCTGATGAAGCACTCATTTCTCGTCTCCATGTGGTGTGCTTGGAGATGCACTCCCTACTTCTTCTCTCATGTGTTCTCAATTACTGTTGAAATCCCTTGTCTCTTGTCAGTCTTTGCAGGGATAGTGTGCATCCTCTGGTGTATTACCTTAACCACATCTTCTTCATCTTCATCATGAGATAAACAACTTTTGACATTGACTGTTTTCTCTATGTTTCCATCCCATGCTTCCTCTTCAATGAATTGCACATCTCTGCTTATTACAAACTTCTTTGTGGATGGGTTATACAATCTGTATCCTTTGGAATCCTCACAATATCCAAGGAAAATGCACTTGTCCCCCTTACTATCCAACTTCTTTCTCAACTTGGCTGGAATGTGTACATATGCCACACATCGAAAAACTCTCTGGTGACTGTCACACTCCACGTCTGAACTTTGTTCATCACCGTTTTGGCATTCTATTCAAAATATACGTACATAGGTTATTGCGTTTCTCGCTCAATATTCATTCGCAAATGCTTTCCTTTAACATACTTCTCACCATTTCATATATTCACTTTCCTTTCAAGAACTCCATTTGTTAAGTAGGTGTACCCAGTGTAAATTGGCTATGTATGCTGCCCTTCTCTGCAAACTGTAACCTTTGATATGTATTCGCTTTGCTCAGACTTTAATATACTACCCACTTGTTTTCATAAAGAGCTTTGGGTAGCACTCTTCAAAACTTACTTTGTATTTCTAAAATAAAACTCAACACCTTTTCAGGAAATCATCTATGAAGGTCAGCATGTAATTGCTTCCTGAAACTGATGTTGTTTGCATCGGCCCACACAAATCTCAGTGAATGATTTCTAAGGGTGCTTTCGCCCTTATTCTTGTCCCTGATGGAAAATTTTCTCTGTGTTGTTTTCCCAACATGCAACTTTCACATAGGCTGTCAGGCTTCTCAATCAATGGCAAACCTCTTACCCTTCCTTTTCTGTGCAGCAAATTTAATCCTTCGAAATTGACATGTCCAAATCTCAGGTGCCATAAAAAATTTTCATCTTTTTCTTCCTTCTGGAAGATTTCTTGAGTTACAACTACTACATTATTTCCTTTTTGCTTCAAGTCAATGTTGAGCTTGAGCGGAAACATTCTATTGCTGGTCATTTGGATTTCAGCAATGATTTTCTTGCTTGGAGGTATATCTTTTATTGTGCACACATCATCTTTAAAAATTACATTGTAACCTTTGTTTATGAGCTTCCCAACGCTCAAAAGATTACATTTCAGACCTGGAACATAATACACATCAGGAACAAATTTCTGCTCCCCGTTTCTTGCTCGAATACTAACTCTGCCTTTTCCCTTGACAGAGATCTTAGTATCAGTCCCTGTGGTCACTTCAGATTTTACTTCTTCATCTAGATTGGCAAACATTTCTCTGTTGCCAGTCATGTGATTACTACAACCCGAATCTAAGAACCAAACATCATCATCTTTATCTTGTGCTACATTACAAGCTAATAGCACATTAATTGGGTTCTTTTCTTCTTTTGCTACATTAGCATTCTGCCTATTTTTCATGTCATTTTTCTTCTTTCTACATTCATTGGCATAGTGCCCATATTTCTTGCAATAATGACATTGGACATTGATTATCATACCTTTGTCCATGATATGTTGGTGTTGATGTCCACCTCACTGGGCCGTTGCTTTAGCCGGGTTCACTTGATCAAGCTTTCTCCTTCCATGTGAATGTGAAGGGTTATTCTTCCACCTCCGTTTTCGTTTCTCGCTTCCTCTTCCTCTTTCCTCACCTCTTCCTCTTCCCCGAAGGCATCTCGGGTTCTGGCGTGCCTGGCAGATGAATGTTGATCTCTGCTCAATCTCTGTTCATGAGTTATGAGTGAGGCATGAAGTTCATCTACAGTGAACCTTGAGAGATCTTTGGTCTCTTCTATAGTGGTAACAATAACATCAAACTTTGAGGGTAAGATCCTCAAAATTTTCTCCACAATTCTTCTTTCTTCGAGAGTTTATCCATGGGACCTTATCTGATTTACAATCCCAATCACATGTGTAAAAAATGTGTCAACACTGTCTGACTCTTTCATGCAAAGAGTTTCAAAATCTCTTCTCAGCAACTGAAGCTTTGCTGTCTTAACTTTCTCCATACCTTGATAGGCTACTTTCAGAGTTTCCCATGCCTCCTTGGATCTCTTAGCTACTGCTATCCTTGGAAACACACTCTCGTTTACTGCTTGATACAAATAGAAGAGGGCCTTAGCATCCTTCTTTCTATTGTTCTTCAATAAATCCTTCTCTGCTTGAGTTAAGGCATTAAAAGCCTGCTCATCAGCTGGTTCAACAAAACCATCTTCTACAAACTCCCATAAGTCTTGTGAAACAAACAGGGCTTTCATGGTAATGGCCCAATAATCATAGTTATTTCCATTAAATTGTGGAAGCTGAACATTTCCAATGCTCATTCCTGTGCTTGGTCCAGCCATTGCTTCAAAACTGAACTCTTCACCTAAACAAACTGTCTTTCCTTTCCTCTAAAAGAACAAACTCTTTAAACAAAATAACAACTCTGTTATCTTTGAGAAATACCTGACCTTTTGACTTCTGTTGAGCTTTCACGCTGCTGGAGAAAACACTGCAATAAGTCTTCTTCTTCTTCAGCTTCTTTGAAACATTCAAAGAGCCTGAACTATCTCTGATACCATGTTGGAATTATTGGAAATTCCAAACAACAGAGAGTAAACTCCTCTCCCTTATCAACACAGAGAATATAAATAAAAAATTTGCTTTTCAGACAGGAGATAGAGATGGCATGAAAATGCTTTCTATTTCGTTAACAGAACTTAAAAAACAAAAAATTGTTACAAATTTCTTCCTCAACGGAGGGATTCACAAAATATGTTCGACTGCTACAGATGCAGTGCTATATAAAACAAATCTTCTCTCTCTCTGTCTCTCAAGAACACACAAAACAGTGCTATGTTCTTCTTACTGTGTTTTCTTTGCCTGCGGGCTCACACAGCGATACAACAACATTACAATTCATTCATTACATTTGCTCTCGGCCTTTTCTTCCTTTTATATGGCGCAGGCGGAACAAAATACGTAAAACAACAATAAAAACAATTACAAAGGAAAATGTTGTTGGACACATAAAACTTTAACATTGAGCGACGTACGAGTGGGGTCCACGTCGTAGTCGGCCATCGCAATTGCGGAAATTGCGATATGCGATATGGCGGAACGACAAAAGTGCGATTTGCGATATTTGCAATGTGCGATGGGATCGCATCGCAAATATCTGCGATAACACATGGCGGAAACGAACAATGGAAATGCGATTTTGCGATATTGCGATGGTGCGATGATCGCACATCGCAACTTTCAATATTTGCGATCAAACAAAATGCGTACTATGACAGGTATGCGATCGCACATCGCAACTTTCAACATTTGCGATAACATATATATATGTGGCGGAACAAATTTGCGATATGCGATTGTGCGATCTTGCGATGGCGCGACGATCGCACATCGCAATTTCAACAAAACTCTGGCAATGGGCGGAGGGTGATTGCGGTAAAATGCGATATTGCGATGTTGCGATGGCGCAACCATCGCACATCGCAGATTTCCATATCAACAAGACACTTGGGTTTTCTGAACTTTTGAAATTGCGATCTTGCGATCTGCGCTCAAGTGGTGGGGACCACTTGTCCGGCCTTTTTATAAAATAAAATACTTCTGCCTGTTTAAACACATTTCATTATTTTTTGGTTGTTGAGATCTTTTAAGCCCGAAATGACTATCTTAATGAATTCTTCTCCTCCGTAGACTTGAACTACGGGAAATCTTCTTTCCTCTGTCAAAAATGACTTCGCCCATACTTCAAAATTAATTCCTTTCTCTGTCATACTTGGCTGCGGCCCATCATGAGTAAATTCTTCTCCTTACGTTGTTCATTCTTCTTTAATACGCAGTGTTGTGCACTCAAAACTTTCTTCTTCTGCCGTTGTACTTTCTTCTCCTTCCCTGTACAAAGGCACGACAGTGACTTTAATATTTCAACATATAGGAAATATTAGTTTTTCTAGAAAGAGTGTTACCAATAAGGAGAAAAAAAGATGGTCTCGAGGTAATAATCGTTTACTAAATAAGAGGGATATACCACGCAACTATATAAACAAGATATATGTACAGTCAAATGTAACTATATACTTCGAGTGAGGAAACCGAGAGTACCCATGCTATTATTATTCAGTGAATAAAAACCTAGCTAGAAGGCAACAAGTCCCTGAATTTACACCTTCTTTTATATTAATATAATTAATCTTAATTTTATTTAACCTTATACTTTCATAGTCTCATGAGCGTCATAATTACAGTTGAAAACTAGAAGCAAAAATACTATACTGAGTGGTTGAAGATTTATTAAGAAATAATTGTATAAAAATAAGACGGCCATATTGTGAATGGAATCCTACACGATACCTTAAAATTAAGTAGATAGTATATATATATATATATATATATATATATATACCATCAAGGAAAGGGTGTCCAAATCGCAGATGATGTAACGTGATATTAACTCCAATTACAGAGATTAAAAATAAGTATAACATGGAAGCCTATAATATGCATATTTGCCATGCAATAATTACAAAAAGGAGAAAAAAATTGGTTGTTCTTAGTTTGTAAGAGTTATACGACGGACCCAAAATTGTGGAGATATATTAAACAATGAAAGAAAATTGTTAGGACATCAAACCTTGTAAATTGCAGAAAAGTGATATCAATACTCACGATATTTGGGATAAATGAATGGTAAAGAAAAATTATTGGTTACAAAAAACCAAAATCCATTTGCAAGGGTCTTGCATACATCAGTATGGAAGAGAAACCCAAAATTTTACAACTATACCTAGTGTATATTAATAAAATAAACTCAACTAATTCAAAAGAAGATTGTTAAAGTCTTTGATTTTACAACTATACCCAGTGTTAAAGTCTTTGATTTTACAACTCAACTAATTCAAATGAAGATTGTTAAAGCCTTTACACTGTCATGTACATGCACAAAAAATAGAATAGGTTCATATCTGTAATGACGTGTTCTTTACTTCTAGTTTTTGTGGAACAAATAAAACAAAAAATTCCAATAGAACGATCCATTGTTAATGAAACCCTAAACAAGCCCGCCCATTTTTCATATTTACGTCTATATAGTGGATAGGAGGGTTTGTAAGGTAGCTGACCTAAAAATAAGAGGTAAAGAAATTAACCATTACAAACAAATACAAAACTTCGAAAAATAAGACGAACCCTTCTCGTAACCATAATCCTACCTATAAGCACATGAGTTTAAAGAGAATTAAAATAAGAATCATGTAAGGGTGGTAGGGGATAAAATAAAATAAAATAAATGAAAAGAAGAAGAATATAAAAACCTTATACCTGAATAGGAGTACGACTCTTTCAATTATCAGGTCTGCAAAAAAAGATAAAAAATTGACATTGAGATCAGGGAAGCAGTATAATTTTTTACCAAAAAATGAGTATTTATTTACGATGAAAAAGGAATATAAATAACCAGTAGAGAAGTCCCCATTTCGAAAGTTTTATTGAAGGTGTAGTCGGAAAGAAAAAAGGGTACAGAGTGGAATGCAAAATTTCATTGTCAAACACAAGTCCAGAGGAAAATTGGCAATTATTATAAATTTACATGCGGCATGGAAACGGTAACAAGGAATTTAAACACAAATTGGTTAAATAAGAAAATATTGATCCACCTCACTAAGAATCATCTTAAAATTTTAGGGTTAAGAAATTCAAACAATATCGACGCAATGATTATTAAACACCCTAGTACGCGAAACCATAATCAATGGAGAGTAAGAACCGTAGAACCCATTTATGAAATGGTAAAAATGGTAATAAATTAATACCCCAAGGAAAATGGCCAGTGAATCTTACCTTTGGGACAGAATCATAGTCGAGATCTGTTCATAAAGAACCAGAAAAAAATGTTACAGAAACTAGGAAGCTTCATACTAATATGCATGGTTAACAAAAATGAAGGAGATCTTTTGGAATTGACAAATATCAAATACCATAAATAGTCGTAAAGTTCACAAGATAAAATCTTATGTTTGGAATTGACATTGGCGCTCTAGAAAACATGAAAATTACAAGGAGACTGAAAGCATAGGATGGGAAGGCTAGGTGAAAACCATAATAACTCTCTTTCCGTAGATCTCGTGGAGAAAATCTCCACAATTCAAGGTGCATATGTACAAGGTGTCATATGAAAATTCACGTGGACGGGTCGTGTGGCTTCAGATTCACGGTGCCAAATAAACAAGAACGAGTCAACAATTCAGTACTATTCATCACGTCCAACCCACATGAGATAATATATCACTACCTTAGTTGAAAGGCGGTATAAAACAAAAGTTGAGTACATATATTTGAACCATAGCAAATGATTAATTGTGTAAGTGAGATTGAATATCAACCATCGGCTTTGCGAATGAATGTAGCACTTGTTGACATGATTAATAAGGTTGAAGTGGGTACCCATTAGAGTTGACATATTGATTCATGAGAATCAAGATGTTATAGTAGGCTTTAGGATGAAAATAAATTGGAGAAAAATAATGAAATATTAGGAGATCAAATTTTTAAGATTCCAAAAAGGATGAAAGATATAGTTACTAGAAACATACAAAAGTTATGGAAACCATTTAAATAATTCACATGAACCAATGTGGCGATGCAAGAAAAAGGAGAATTGGGATGTTACTTTTGGGAAACATAGTAAGATTTTTTTTATTTTTATTTTATTTTTATTTTTGTTTTTGTTTAAATGGAGCTATGTTACATTATACAAAAATAAATTATAAAATATCTCATTACATAAATTAGTAAAAAAAATTAATATAATATTATTTTTGACTTACGTACCCTTAGAAGGTTCAAATGTTCATGTGATTTCAACCATAACAAACGATCTTCCACAATGAGAGCTGTGGTCGTCATGAAGATCCATATAAATAAGGCACCCTCACACTCATTATAACTTCCTCTCATCAAAGAAAAAATCATATTTATTTAGAATCTATGGGACATCGGCTCTTTTGAAAAGCAAGAGGGACTAGTCGCTCCTCTAGTTTAATATTGTCTTGGCCAATGATTCTTTTTATTTTTTTGAAGAAATAATATCTCTCCTAATAGCTAATGTGTCACTTTATTTTGATGATATGTGCCTCCATAAAGAAGATGAAACACTTTTTTAAATATATGCATGGGATATAGTAAGTGGGAAATCTTAAGATGGCCCCAATATGGGAGCTCATAAAACACAATTTACCTTTTCATCTCCAATAAAAAAATTTATGAACATAGGTGACAAAGAATTATGGATCATCAAACATAGGATCCCCCATTTGAATCAAACATTTTTGCAAACTCCCTTTTTCCTTCTCTCTCTCATATTCATTAAGTCATTTATTTTGGAACATTATTGTAGGCCTTTGAGTTCTCCCTCGTTTACCATTGAAAGTGGATGCTTCTCTTACGTAAGGTTGTTCTCCTGGGATGAATACCCTGGAGCAACCATACACTGGCTTTTGAAGGTGGTAAGACCACCTAGCCTTTATAGAAGATCCACAACATTTACATCCATGATACCCTTCTTTTACAAGATCTGCAAAATTATTGTATACATCATACACATTAGTGACCATGAAGATATGAATAAGTGGATAAAATTAAACTAATATGTGAAATGATATTGTTTTCTAAACAAATCAATAATAATGTAATTTACGAGAGAAAACTCCTAAGCCTGGATAATCATGTATGGTGTAAGCGCATATTCCATACAACATAAAAATTCTCTATGTTGCAATGGGTGTTGATACAATGTAAAGATGTATCCCTTCCCATAATTCATTCAATTCATCTACCAATGTTGTAAGTAGACATCCATATTATTCACTTGTTTTTTACCAGGGACTATCATAGCCAATATAAGATGTTCATTCTTCAGTGACAACCATGGGGGAATATTGTAATGGATCACTCATACATGCCAAACAGAATAATAAGTTATTTAGAGGGAATATGGGTTGATGCCATCCATGTCTATGTTGAGTCGTAGAATTCATACTTCATCCTTGATTTTTTTTAAATCGTGTATCCTCTATATGCTTCATGGCTATTGAAATTGTTGGGATTCACATATCTCTTGACTCAATTCTATGTGACGCATGCCATCCCCGTAACATAACTAATTATTTGAAATGAAAATGTCTTTGAATCCTTGGGATTATAGGCATATGCATCAATATTTTATGAGGGAGGACCATGTGACTTACCCATTTTTTTTAATTATGATACATGTCATGCCCACATTTCGGACATATCTTCCGTACTTGCATATTCTCCTATATATAGAATAGAATCATTTGGACATTCATGATATGATATGTACTCAATACCAAAAAATTTTGATAACTCATTTTTTTCCTCTTCGTATCTATACGATAAGAAATTATCACTCATAAGAACCTTATCTTTGAACATCCTACAATCTGGTAGGGAATATAATCGTATAATGTTAATATTTAACATTCATAAAATGAACCATTTTTAAAATTTGATTGTGTTACAAAATATAAGGAACTTCGATCAATCATGCAAGTCAATCACCTCAATATTGCTGAGAAACATGCATTCAACATGCCAAAACTTTTTCTTTCACGTTGTAAAACAACATCCTTCTCCCAAATTGAGTAGAATTTTGACTTACCGCCGACGTCCCAAAGAGAGGGGTGGTGGAAGTAGATTTCGGTCTTTCAAATAAGGTATCGATTGATATGAGCGTCATGCTTTATCTCATCATTATAGAATGCATGTAACAAAATTTCCTCCATGGCATTTATATCTCGTAAGCAATCATCCATACCAATCTCCATTTGATTGCCTCCTACATTTCCAACTTGTGATAAATAACTGCTATTGTTGTAGTCATTCCTAATTGGTGAATCTAGATGTAGCGGGAATTGAATATGTGGTTGATTCAGAAATTCTTTGTATGCTTCCTCTATGACTCTTTCTCTTAGTGCAACTTTCTATCAAGTTGAAACTGAAATGGAGTGCTCCAGATGATGGTAGGTGTGTTTTTTGTTATCACTAGAATCACAATTTCAAAAATATTGAACATGAATAGTAAAATATCAATTATATTAGTAAGCACGTCAATGTAATTGGCTTGTTTAAATTACATTATACCAAAAAATTATTACCATTGTTAATCTAGGATTGTGGCTCGAAGATGCCATGTTCCAATTGGTAGGTTGAAGAGGCCATCCATTTTCATCTACCAACTGCTTTCCATATGTTGCTCCTATAAGAGCTTCAAACATTTTTGAAAATAAAATGGAGTAATATTTTTTGCATCTCATCTCGATTCCCAGTCAAGTTCCTACAAATTTGGATACATTTTTATTCCAATTGATATGGATTAAAAAATAAAATTAATTTAGATAATTAAAATATAAATAAAATATGAGCTTAGTAGAGATGGAAAGGAAGAACTTTGTGAAGGAATTTTATCATAAATATGGAATAATATAGAATTATTAGAATTTTCCATTTGCATATATTATTGAGATTTTGTCCCAACATTTGAGAAAAATCAAAAATAAAAATTTGTGTGCATATCTAAAATTAATCTCGAGAACCATATACCCACAATTTGAATTTCAATATATTTTTCAAACAATTTTTCAAGAATAAGGCGATTTTAAGCATAAAATGTATACTATGAATTATTTTAATTCATGTGGATGCATCCTAAATGATAATTTGAGATTAATATTCCATTTTTATGCGAAAAATAACATTTCAAAAAGTTTTTAAACATGATCGAGCAAGTGCTTATTAGAACAAAGTGCATTAATGAATTTAAATAATACTAGTAGTAGAGGCATGTAAATAATACACTGTATCGATTTCTACATCCCAAAAAAAATATGTTATCATATCAGTTCTCTTCTACAAAAACGCATCGGAGTGAATTTCAAAGAAAACCACACCGCTACACATGTTTCATGATTTTAAAATTAAAAATGATTTCAACCAAATTAGTGCTCTTATAACAATTAAAGTATCAATGATTTTAAATATAAACCACATCATTGTGTAAAAAAATTAATCACACCCTCAAGAATGTCTAAGAAGGTCTCAAGTAAAAAAAATAATGATCGACATAGTGATAACGCATCAAAAAAGGTAGACAATGCAAGTTCTTTGTACATTCCTTACAAAAATAATATGTTTGAGCTATATGTAAGTTTATCTAATATGTATTGGTTGTTGTGTGTCATGCGAGGGAGACACAAAATGAGCAAGGTTAATAAGATTATTTCTAATCCAAGTGTAGAAGAGCGTAAAAGTGTGATAGAAAAATTGCAAAATGACGAATCAAGTGAAAGAAGAAATACTATTCAATGATTTTTTTTGGTAATAATATGCTTAATAATATTATATAACATGTTCGAAATAATATATAAATTAATACATGTTTAATGTTCTACAAGAAGCAACAACGAAGGATAATATCAATGTTGTAAGAAAACAAAATTTATAGAACATTTAAATAACGATGAATTGGTCCTTAACTCATATGGAGTGGTTATGAAAGTTAATGAAAGGGGGAAAAAGTTATAGAACTATGAGGGATCTAATGAGACAAAAATATACATGTACTTTCCACTTACAATACAAAAACTAAATGAGTGATTCCAATAACCAAATTATATCTAAATTACAAGAAGCATTTCTAGAGAAATGGTCAATGAGACATGTCAAACTCGCAATAGTAAAAACATACAACCAAAAAAAAAGCATTCGAAAGGTAATATTCCTAATCAGATAAAATGATCTTCTAGAGTTATATGTATATATTACTACAAACGATTAATTTATTAATATCTATTTTGTTATATTTAGTTTTAATATATCATTATAGAAATAGTTTATTACTTTTTTTCAAGAATATTATGAAAATTCCAAATTATCAATGTGCTTATATGTTAAACATGCTAGTAGGAATGTCCAAAAAAGTGTATAAGGAGATGGTCAAATAAATGGACATAATTGCATGACAAGAGGAGCCATCTCAACAACACCTTTCTTCAAATGTATTTAATCATGATTGACTTTGTAGATATAAAAAAATAATTTAGCATTAAATATTGTTTTTTAAATTATTTTATTACGAGTAAAAAGAAAACAAGATAGAACTCATTTAGCACACAAAACACGACAACAAGGAAGAAAATTGTTGATTTCAAAGTTTATGAGTAATTTTCAATATTTCCTTATAAGAAATCAAGGTTTCATTTTTGTATATTTTAAGTTTTTTTACAAGAACCATCCTTGAATGTCTTCGAATAGGTGTTAACATACAAAGAAGAACCATCAGAAGAATGGGCTAGGGATTTGGATTGGGTTAAATAACAGCTATGAGTATATGTTGTCATATCAAAAAATAATTATGGAATTTGTAAGTATCTATATTGTTTTAATTCTCTTGTTTTATAATTAATAGAACAAAAAAATACTTTATATTAAATATATTATTTATTATGGGGTATTAAACTTGCAGGATACAAAGTACAAACAAAAGATTTTTTGAAAGAAGGCATGAGATTTGGTTTTGAAAGAATATGCATAATTCAAGAGTCAATTATTGCTATGGTACATTTCTTTTCAATTTACATTCGATGTATATTATTTATTTCAATTTTCATTATTCTCACTAATGTAGATACATTCATTACACTTTATTTTTATGCTTGCAAATGGAACTGCAAGATCAAGAAGAAAAAAAAATTGATGCAATCAACAGAAGTTTCCTCTAAATAACTGAAGTCATGGAAGTAATTCAAGCACTAAAATAGTTCCAACGAAGAATGATGATCGATTTGGATACCAATGTAACCTGTTGTATTTTTTGGGATAATTTTTACGCATGAAAAATCCAGACATATTTTTAATGTACTAGACATTGTGTCCCAATTGAAAGACAATGGGTTACAAATAACAATCCCATTTTTTTATGAAAAAGAGAATATTATTGATATATAATAAAAATATTTTTTAATTTATTCTATTGCGTTATCCAATGTTGTGATGAAATGTTAGACCAGCGATTAAATATATGGATGCTTAAATATTATAATGAAGATATGTGAAATTTGATAATATAACAAATTAATCCAAACATCATATACAAATTCACCAATCAAATTATAATTTATGTGAATAATATTATAATATATATGTCAAATTTTTGATGAATAACCAATTTTAAAAATTACAATAATAGCATTGTCCGAGGTCGACCTTTCCAAAAAAAAAAGAATTTCATTCAAAAAATTGGTGCATCTATAACATATAAAATCACCAGCACATTACATTATATAAAAACATCCTGACGACATCTTTTTTCATTCTCAGTGCCTTTTAAGAAAATGACAACACCAGTATGTTTATCCCTTCTAGAAAAGGTCATGTTTGAGATTAACACCCTGATGCATTGTAATGCTTAACACACCATTGATTTCATATAACTAATTTCTGAGTCCTAAAATATATTATTTCCATCTTGGTGCTTTAAGAGAATTAAAAATATCATTCCTTTTATCTAACTAATGCACCCGAGCCTTTGTTCTAAAGTTACACGTTGATGCTTTGCCAAGTTTAAAAAAAAGAACTAACACAACAATTGTTTTTTTGCATGCCCATCGTGACATTCCTTAGAAGAACACCCCTGGGGCTATTGTATTTCTTAGCATATGTGCGATATATATTATGCATTGATATTTTTTGAACCCAATGAATTGTTTTTAGTTATTTATACTTCCATGTGCTTTTATGTATGTAGCATAGCGATGCTACTTGTTCCATTAAGCGCACCTGGAGAAAAGACATCCACTAGAACCTCCATACTCCGCCCAAAACTTTTTTAGTTGTAATGAAGTTTCACTAAAAACCTCCACTATCAAAAATAGATGTTTTAGCGGATGTTTTTCTGAAAAATATTTCCAATTTTATAACACTAAAAAACTTTGCTAGAAGGTATTTTTATTGTAGTGTTTATACACATGTAAAAATGGATCTATTTTATTAATTAAAAAAAATGGAAAAAGACAAAAAAACAAGGTGTCTAGTTCTCTTGAAGGGTATTACACATAATACCATTATAACTTAGATGTCCATATTGTAGATGTCATAACTTGATGATTCTTCCCGTTTAGTCCTCTAGCCCTAGCTCATGTTCAAATAACTTCACTATGATCCTATATATTCATAAATGAAGTTGCAAAGCACCTTCGTTATGATCATATGTTCTTATAAGACATCATGACTTGATAAATTCAACTTTTAACTCTTGATGTATAATGGTGGAAATTTAAGTTAAATTATTTTTTTACTCCTAACACATACATCACATATGGATTTAAAGTGTCCTCTAGCCCTAAATCATGTTTCAAGAGCTTTGTAATTATCCTATATGTTCTTATAGAACATCATAAATTCAAATTTTAAATATTGATGTATAATAGTGGAAATTGAAGTTAAAATATTCTTTCTTCCTAGCACATATGTCACTTTATAAGATCTTTTCACTGATCACTAAAAAATGTCACACATTCATCTCCATAACCTCTAATTTGACGTGATCCATACCCTCTTACATATATATTATAATAATTATGTCGTAAGGCATCACTATTTGAAAACAACTCTCATTTGATGTGCATCGTGTCATAATTTGAAACCGTTAGATTATATGTTAGACAATTAAAACATATTCAACCCTTGGATGAAAAAGAAAAAAATACTTGCAAAAATTTAGTTTCCTACATGCTTTTTTCTCGCTCATTCGTAAATTTGGCTATGTGGAAACAAACGATCGTGATGTATTTGGGCTCCGTTAGGGTAACGATACCCTATTTACGCCACAATTGTGATAGTCATTTTCTTCATGCTCGATTGAGCTCGCGAAACCGAGAATCTCTTCTCTCCTTCATCTCATTACATTGTACAATGATCGAGATATGGCGTCCATCGCTTTGCCTCTACCTCTCTTAACCCTCACCAAAAAAATGCCTCAAGAAAAAAAGAGGAGTCAAATATCTTTCTTACAAAGGAGTCAAATATCTGGGTCAACAATGGTAGTTGCACTCGCTACTTCTCTACGGACCCCAAATATTACATGCGCTACGCCACCAACTTCAATGTTAAAGAAGACAAAACCCTCAACTGGAGAGACTTTATCCGCTACTCTTGGAAATCCCCTGGAAGAGATGGTGCCCCTTTAGCTAGAAAGCCCACAAATTTCGGGTATTCGGTATGCGAGAGAGATGGATTGGCTCCTTTACGCCATAATGGATCCCCATGTAACGAGTTTTCTTTGCATCTTTAACTGCGAAAATGGTCATTTTCCCAATTAGGCTTTTTATTTCCATTACTCAGTCTATTTTTGCATTTTTACTGCGAAAATGGTCATTTTCCCAATTCGTCTTTTATTTCCATCATTCCCTGCTTCATTTCTGCGTCTATTATGTGCACGATAGCGGCTCCTCGATTCTTCCTTGCGGGAGTTCATTTGCGCGGTGCGCGAGGAAGAGGAAAAACTTATTGGATTCTCCGAGTTCTATACATTGTAAATGTGTTTCGGATGGTAAGAGTGAGCGGCATATGCGATGGGGTCGATGTAGATATGATGAGGGAGAGATTCTCAAAGTTGCTGCTTGGAGAAGATATGTCGAGTGGAAGCAAAAAAATACTACCCTCTACATTACGAGAGGCGTCAAAGATACGGTCGATAATGGTAGCCGCATCTTCTGTCTACTTCTCTACGAACCCCAAATCTCACATGTTATATGCCACGACTTCAATGTTAAAGAAGACAAAACCCTCAACGCGGGAGAACTTTATCTGCTACTCTTGCAAACCCCTAGAAGAGATGGTGCCCCTTTAGCCGGAGAAGCCCACAAGATTTCGGGTATTTAGGTATGTAGAGAGACCGGGATTGGCTCCTTTACGCCATAATGGATCCCCAAAGTGGTAATGGTTTTTTTTTCATTTTTACTCCGAAAATGGTCATTTTCCCAATTCAAACTTTTATTTCCATCATTCCCTACTTCATTTTTGCGTCTATTATATGCACGATAATTGTCCTCGATTCTTCCTTGCAGGGATTTCATTTGGGGGCTCCGAGGAAGAGGAAAAATTATTGGATTCTCCAATTTATTTACATTGTAAATGTGTTTCAAATTCTAAGATTGAGCACATATGTAGTGGGTTGACGTAGATATGATGAGGGAGAGATTCGCAAAGTTGATGCTTGGAGTTAGCACGACCTTCGCATTGTCCAATGTCATTACCAATATTTCAGGTTTTTGTTTTCATTAATATCCTGTTTGATTCGAAAGTGGTATGTTTTTTCATTTTTAATTCAACCCATGTGATCATGCACATATTTTTTTTCGGCATTGGACCATTAAAATTTTAAAAAAATTTCCTACATATTAGGTTATGCCATAATGGATCCCCAAGTGGTAATATAGTTTGAATTAAAAATGCTCTTTGCTGCAACTTCGTGTTTGGGGGAACTATGGAGGCTTGAGCCATTAATAGAGGAGAGGAAGACCAAATGGTGTAGAGAGATGGATTGGCTCCTTTCCCTTGCTAATTACATTGTGGAGCTCGTTCCAAGCAAGGCAAAATTATTCAAATGGAGGGAGCATACTCATGCATTCTCGTCCTTGTGTATTGATAGTTGTCGAATGAAATTTGGGTTGGGCTTTCGTATGGGCATTTTCTTTTCGGGAGAAAATCAAGATTTGTATTCATGTTTTTCCGTGCGTGGGATTTGTATTCACCCTGTTCAAGGCGTGGAATTTAACATTTATACGGCTTGGAAATTTGATGAGTTTTTTTTTCTAATGTACTCATGATGTCAATTTTAATTTGAATGTGTGAATTTTTTTTGTGTTACTTTTACCAGAAATAAACATTGGAACTAAGTAAATTGCCTAACTTGACCTATGTTACAACCACCCATTAAAATTGATGACATGAAACTTAAATATTTAGACATAAAATTTACTATTTCAACATTGGAACTAAGTAAATTATCTAACTTGACTTATGTTACAACCACCCATTAAAATTGATGACATGAAACTTAAATATTTAGACATCAAATTTACTATTTGAAATATTTTTACCCATTACTTTTGATAAAAATAATATGTACAACGTTCTCGCCACGATACGTTCACTTTAATAGAATACACGAGGCACCTTACCTTCGTTCATTTCAAAGCTTTTCAATGTCTTAAAAGCGAGGGGAAAGTTGCAATATTTTTCCTATGAATGGACCATTTGCACGGACTTCCTCACCACGGATACAAATGCATGTTCGATGCCAATCCCTCTTCACGGATATTTAATTGAAGATTGAGATGGGTGTTTGCTCTCTTGGTCGGAGAAGTTTTGGTATTTTCCTCTTGATGGGCAAAGATTTTTCAATTTAGATTTTTTACTCACTTAAATTTATTTATATATTTATAAATATATTTTAAATAATAAATTGTATATCTTCCAAAATTATACTCAAGAAATTAGGATAAAAAACCCAAAACTCTATCGCTTAAACTCCCCTTGTTACCCATGTTTATATTCAATGCAAGTTTAGTGTACATGTAGCTCAAAGTTGCAATAGTTTCTTATGAATGCGGGGGTTTGCACAAACTTAAGATGTCAATCCCTCAGCTCAAATCAGTTGCTATTGAGGTAATGGGCATAGTTATTCAATGCTTAGAAAAAAATTGTTTGCTTTGAAGGAAGGTTGTTTTGATGCAATGATAATTTAGCATGTTTTTGCCATATTTGCATTGGTTGGTAGGGAGAGCGCTCTCTTTGATGTAAGATGGTATAACATATACTTTGTGGAATTAATTTCTAGGATGAAAACTCTACGTGAATGGATTGGATGAAAGTTGTATGGGGTTTTCGTAAAAAATAAAATAGTGTTTTTAATTCGTTTTTTCCATTTCTCCCCCCACACAAGTTATTGAAATCAAGTAATACAGCTGGATTAAGTCATTTACATAACAAGCGATGAGCTTTTCCAGTATTCTAGACAAACAAGTCCTCTATTTATATCTATATTATGACACCCTGAAGCCTCGGGCTCGACATCCATATGACTTATCCAGGCAATGAGTAAGTTGGATGCCATGGTGATTGTAGCACGACCTTGGCATTGTCCAATGACATTAAACAATATTTCGGGTTTTTGTTTTTATTAATATATGTTTGTTCCGAAAATGGTACGTTTTGCATTTTAATTTGATCCATGTGATTTGGACATATTTGTTTCAACATTGGACCATTAAAATTTTAAAAATTTCCTACATCTTAAGTTATGCCATAATGGATCCCCAAGTGGTAATATAGTTTGAATTAAAAATTTTCTTTTACAGCTTTTCCGTGTTTGGGGAACTATGGAGGCTTGAGCCATTAGCAGAGGGAGAGGAAGACCAAATGGTGCAGAGAGATAGATTGGCTCCTTTCCTTGCTAATTACATGGTGGAGATTGTTCCGAGCCAAGGCATAATTATTCAAATGGAGGGAGCATTGAGGTAATGGGACATAGCTATTCAATGCTTATAAAAACATTGTTTGGTTTGAAGGAAAGTCATTTTGATGCAATGATATTTTAGCATTCTTTTGCCATACTTGCATTGGTTGGTAGGGAGAAGGCTCTCTTGATGTAATGATGGTATAACATGTACTTTGTGGGATTAATTTCTAGGATGATAACTCTATGAATGGATTGGATGAAAGTTGTATGGGGTTTCATAAAAATAAAAGTGTTTTTAATTCGTTTTTCCGTTTCTCTCCCACACAAGTTATTGAAATCAAGTAATACCACTAGATTAAGCCATTTACATAACAGTGATGAGCTTTCCAAGTAATTTAGACGCGACGGTCTTCTATTTATATCTATATTATGACACCCCGAGCTTCGGTTCGACATCCATATGAATCTTCCATAGCATTGAGGAAGTTGGATACCATGTTGATTGTCAGGAAGTAACTATTTCGTTGTAATTGTATTTGTTTATCAGTCAAGATAACTCTCTTTTGTAAAGTTGATCTTTAAGGAAGTAACTATTTCGTTGTCATTGTATTTGTTTAATAGTCAAGATAACTCTCTTTTGTAAAGTTGATCTTTAATTTGTTCTTACTTTTTTTTGATGTGTGATACTTGAAGGAATCTATTGATAGCATAGATGATACGATAGACACAATTTTGGTATGCTCGAAGGAGGTAATGCACTAGTATATGACTTTGGTAACAAGAACGAGGTGCAAGGGAAGAATTGGTGGTTGCCAATTCCAAGAGTACCCTTGAATGGGCTATCAAATGAAACAAGGAAAAAAGTTGCTTTTACTGGGAGATATTGTATAAGTCGAGTCTTCAAAGCTGCAAAGTCCATAAATGAGTATGTTATTTCTAAAATGGAGGTTCATGATGTGTCTTTGGGATACGCTTCCTAAGTTAAATCATCACTTTATTGTAAAGGAGTTGCATAAAGAGGGAAAGCGCATTGTATTTGACGAAGATTGCAAATTTGCATTTCTAGAAAGTTTTTTTCTTTGGTTTTGAGATGGTGAAGCTCGGGTGTCATATGTAAGTCCATGATTCTCGGGCATCATGGTTTGGAATCCTCCTCCCCTTTTTCGGGACATGGTCATGATTGTGCGGAGTTAGTGAAGTGTTTTTGTGCTCTCCTATTTTATTGCATAGACATTTTATGATTTTAAACTAATATGGCTTTGGAATCTAGCGTCATTTCTTTTAGTAGTTGTAATATTTTCTTGACTGTATTGACAATTGGGTTTGTTTTTTTTCTCTACATACATATATGAATCCAACTCATGGTTATGAAATGCTTCTCTATGTTGTGCACTGTTTTGACTAAAACTAGCTTTAGCATACTTTGAGCATATACAAGAAGGATGCAAGCTCATAATCTTAATGTTGCAACATTAGGAGCCACCTATTCATAATTTTTTTAATGGTTTTTCTATATTTTTTCTCATAAAATTATTTTTACGATTTGAAAATGAGATGGTTCCTATAATGCGAGGTTATGATGTTATTTTTTTTCTTTCTTATTTACGCGACGTAGTTTCCGCTTTTAAATTAACATGGCTTCAAAATTTGGTCTTCAAACTTTTACCAGATTATGATGTTCATCTCCATGGATTGACGAGTTGGTTTTTGTCATATATATTGATCCTATTCATGATTTTGGAATGCTTCTCTCTGTTGTGTTAGTATTGACTAAAACCGGCTGTAGGTACTTAGAGCATTATTCAAGAAGGATGCAAACTCTTAAGCTTACTTCTTGTTGGTCAATTGCGATGTCACGAGGATGCTAGCCACTCAATTTTGGAAAGATACTCTGGGGTGTTGGAAAGCCTAGCCTTCAATATCCTATCACCAATTAATGATGTTAATTGCGTAGGATGATTTTGTTAAGATTTCATGAGGAATCCAACGACTATTGTCTCTGGAAATAATGAAATTAGGAAGCCCTCTGTGTTCCTTCCTACTTTGAGGGAAACCCAAAACCCGTAACCTAGACTACCGCCATTTCCAATCAGAGAGCCCTTCACACGCACTCTCCCTGAGCCCCATTAGGACACCCGAAACCAGGGGATACATCACCCAAGTAGAGACATCCGCACTGGGTGCTCTTCTTGGGGAGGCTTTGCTCAACTATGTAAAGGTATATTCCTACTGTCGAGTCGGATTACAAGGACGCTTCGAGGAAATGCCCTACTAGTACAAGGAAAGGCAATGTTCCTCCAATTTCTCCACGTTTCATGAATGCCCGGTGCTATGGCGAGAGAAGTTTGTAGGAGTCTATCTTGTACTAATTCTCCCACGACAATTATATCTCCGGATGGAAGCATGTTAGAGTTATGAATTGGGTGGGGGTACGGGATGTAAATAAGACAACATAACCTAACTTATGTTTTGCATTCTATGTGGCCACGTGCTTTACTGTTGATGATAGGAAAATTGTGAAATAAATGCCCCCTCCTTTCGGAAGGATTTGAACTTGTTTAATTATATGTTACGGGGAGAAAAACTACACTATCATGAAAAAAGTGTACTGCAATCTAATATGCATGATGTACAAGATACCACTAAGTTTACGTATGTATGGCTCTACTAATCTCAATTTTTTAGTTCCTTTTATGCCTTGTGGGTTAGGGATAAAAGTATTTAGCGCCATTTGATGTGAGTAAAATATATCCATATTGATGTTTGATATAGCATAGTCCATACACATTTCAAGTGAAGATTACAAAAATAATTGCTTTCGTAGTTGCAAAATTGTACGTGATTTTTTAAACAAGTGCTATGCAGAAAGCTTGTGTTTCTAAAAATTGTGATTTCTCATCCTTTTTGTTTGATGAATTTGTGTATGTTGATAGCCTTCCATTTTTTGAATAACATTTTGTTTACTAATTTTAGTTTATACCTTATGGTGTTTCATTTGCAACATCTGGTGAAATTGCTAGTTATTGGTCTTATGATATGATTCAAACCAATCCCATTTGCATGAGATATGAGTATGAGCAATAGAATCAATAAATTATGAATTAAAATAATTTGTTTTTCTTAATAATGTTGTTACAATTGTAATGAATAACTTTATACTTTGAATATCGTTGTTTGATGTTGCTTCGTTATCAACAAAAATGACCTATAAGTATTTTGTTTCTATTTTTGTACTCACTAAATTTCCTTTTTAAACAGCTTTTAAAATGTATCAATTTTCCAAAATATAAACCTACATGTTTCCTATTTTTTTTTATTCATGATTCCCATTTTTGTAATTTTTCGATGGCTTAGCTCCTTTATTCCTTTCCCGTGACTTTTCTTGGTACGATACTTTTCCATTTACTAAAAAATTCGAAATATTAACTTAGAAACCTATAGCTAAAATTATTTCTCTTCTAAAATGATATTAGTTAATTCATAAAATGTTGTTGTTTTCTGTCTATTAGAAAGGAAATCAATAAACATTTGATATTAATATACCATATCAATAAACATTTGATATTAATATATCATGGATATTAATGTTGCAGTCATGAAATGTGTGCTCGAAATATTCTTGTCAATATAATATAGTTTATCTTTAAGCTCCTTACTCTAGGAAGAAAATTCTTAATATTTTGATTCTCCTCCATCTTAATTGAAAGAAGTTTACTTATTAAAAATAAAACTCTTGCATTAGCTATTTTATACAAGAATTTAAATTTTTTATACGAGTTCTTGACACATTCTACATTGTGTGATGTGTAGTAATATTGTATTTGATGAACATTCTGAAGATTACTTTTTCTTTTTCTCTCTTATTGTGTTGAATCTTAAAAAATTTGTATTAAAACGTTGTGTCATTTTGGATTTGGTTCTAAAGACAATAGGCCAAAATTTTTATCCTTCCATTAAAGTTTTCAACTTTAATTTGTAATTTAGATATTTTTTTCCATCTAACATTGTTGACTCATTTAAATAAGAATATGCTAATGAATTTTCCATTTTATGGACACATAATGTTTTTTTTCTAACAACAATAAATTAACAATAAATTTATGCAAATGAAACTATTTCCTTGTCATTTATACAACAAGGATTTAAATAAATGGTGACCAACCTCAATCACATACCCTCCACACTTTCACATGATCCATAATGCGGTGGAAGCTCACAACAACTCATGGATCTACTAAATTTAACCCTTCACCTCCTCTTCATGACTACTAATCTCACCACCAATGAATTTTATTTCAATAATTAGTGACTTCACTAGCGTTGGCATGAGTTGGAATTATGGTAATAAGGAATGTTAGAAATAATCACAACCATCAAATTGAATGCATTGTCCGCACCTTAAAAATAAAGTACAAGAAAAATCACAATCTACATATTTTGGTTCAGGCTGAAGGAATGAGAAGTAAATGTATCTACGAGTAGCTGCCAAATTTCCTGCTTCTACAAAATACCAATCAATCAAATTTAGAATTAATGCCCTACGCGAGGGGTAGGTAAATTTTAAAACCCGCGGTGTACTTTGTGCTGAGGAAGGAGTTTGTACTACAAAGTTATTGAATATAATGAAAAATATTTTTTTGTGTTTATGCACCCATATTTTTGGTTTAATATTTGTCTTGTCATAAAAATTAATTCAACGAATGTATGGTCTGAAATATATGTCATGAAGTTCTTAGTTCCTTGGTTGATAGGTGGAAAGTCTGGAGAAAAAATAGTTGGGAGTGTAAGCATCAATTTTCATTGTTAATTCATCAATACATGATTGAAATATATGTCATGAAGTTTTTAGTTTCTTTGTGGATAGGTTGAAAAATTTGGAGTAAAAATAGTGGACAAAAAATAGTTGGGTGTGTAAGAATTAGTTTTTATTGTGTAAAAATAGTGTTAAAAGGTCTCTGTAAATCTTGTATTTTTATTGTGTATTTTAATGTAAAAGATTATATTATGTGTATGGCAGAAGTGTCCTCGAGACACATAATTTAATTAATTAGGGAAATAAATTACATAAGAAATTTTGCAAGAGTTTCCACCCGAACACTCCAACACTCTTGGAATGAGGAGAATGACCTATAAGCTAAATGTCCTAACATATTCTAGTTATACATCACTTATTAAATTAACAAGTGTACATTTACAATAAATGTCATCCTCACAAATCTACTTACCTTTTTCCTATATTAGAGCCTAAGAAATGACATCTTTCTAGATGTCATATCTCTTGCAACTAATTATATTTCTAAATTTTCTCCAATAGTTTATTAAATATTCCAAATATTTAAATATTATATTCTAAATTTAAACTATTATATTTGTATTTTTAGATCATTTAACATTCCCCCCCCTATGATCCAAAGATACATTATAACGGATACCAAGTTCATCCTTGAACTTTAGTAAATTTTATCCTACAAAGTGGTTTTGTAAAAATATCAACGATTTGATTCTCGAAGGACAATAAAGCGGCTTGATGACATCCTTTTCAATGAGCCTTCTATTGTGATGGTACTTGGTGTCCACATGCTTTGTTTTTGAATGAAAAAGCGCAGGTTATTAGCAAGATTTATGGCTCAATGGTTGTCGATGAATAACAATGTAGCTTCTTCTTGAGGAATTCCCAAGTACCGTAAAACTCTATGTAGCCAAACAATTTCACACATCGCTTCCTAAGTTGATATGTATTTAGCTTCTACGAAGAAGTAGCCATTGTAGTTTGCTTGTTGCAACTCGAGGATACTGCAATCGACCCGTGTTCATTAAATAACCTAAGGTTGATGCCCTATCATCAATACTACCGGCAAATTCAACATTTTGAAAATCCACCAAGTACAATTATTTTAGTATTTTTTGTAAAGAAGACCAAAAATATTTTGTTCCTTGGATATAACAAAAAAACTCTTTTGGATTCATTCCAATGGTTGTCTCATGGCTCCTACATAAAGGGTGAAATAATGCCGATGACATAATAAAGATCTTTGTTGAGTGGTTTTTCGGATAAGTGAGGCTACCAATCAGTCGTCGATAATTTGTGCTATCGACATTCACTTAAAATTTTGAAAGTTTCAAGTTTTGTTCCATGAAGGTAAGAACAAGCTTGCAATTCTACATTCCAAATCACCGAAGAACTTCTATTGCATACTTACTCCCGAGAAATTTAAATATGTATGGATGTTGGAATAATTCAACCCTTTGATATAGTAGTGAAGTAGTCCCAAAAATGTCATCTTAAAACCTACATGTAACTCCTTTTTCACCTGTAATTTGCTCATCATTATTTCTAGTGATGATCAAATCATCAAAATAAATAACAAGAATCACCATATTTTTTACTTTTTTGGCGTACTATAATGTATAATTAAACTCACTTTTTTGAAAGCCAACTTCTGTCAAGGTAATCGTTCATTTTGGCATACAAAGCTCGTCCACCTTGTTTTAACCCATATAAAGGCTTTATCAGTTTGCAGACTTTATGTTCTTGTCCTTCAATTTCAAAACGTGTTGGTTGTATCATATTCATTTATTCCTATTGAGGAAATCACTTTTTACATCCATCTAATGAAATTTCCATCCTTTCTAGGATGTTAATGCAAGTGTTAATAAGATGGTGTTCAAGTTTTCTATGGGAGAAAATTTTTCCTCATAATTAATCCCTTATTCTTTGCAAAACCCTTAGCAAACAAGTCTTTCTTTCGTACTTGTTGATATCTCCATTTTTCTTGTAATTAATTCGGTAAACCCATTTTCATCCGATGGGTTGAACATTTTGAAGAAAATCAACAAGTTTCCAACTATTGTTGTCTAGAACTACCTGATATTATACAACGATATCTTGTTGCAATTATTTATGCTTTACTACCTATTTCTATGTAGAGGGTTCAGTAAAATAAGTTGTTATCAAGGCAAAATTTCCTTCATTTCTATGTGACCCCCTTGTTCTTGTTTTATTTTGTTGATTAGGCTTTACATCTTTCAAAAGTTGAACCGCCCATTTTGGAAATTGATGTTCGCCTCTTTTAAGATTATGAAAAATCATCATCATTGTAAAGAGGGTTAATATAAACAGATGTACGTTGATCATCTACGGGATTCAGAAGGCGGAGAGTCAGCATCCAAAAGAGCTATTTACGTTAGGAGATTTGGATGAGCTGACGAAGACCCGGATGGTGTTGGTAATGTAAAACTAGATGGATTGGATGAATTGTATTTAGAAGAAGGAAAATCAGTTCATACGAATTTTGTGAAGTTGGTTGACTTGGCATATTTCCCTTCCTTTTTTTATCACTCGTAGTTTCCAACTTTTTTAAGAAGACTTTCTATTTCTTCAACACTCTTACTCTCGAATTCATCAAAAAATCACATCCCACTACTTACAATAAATTTCCCATTGGACAAAATTCGGTACCCTTTATTCTCATTAGAATACCTAATCAAGAGTCATATTAGTTCGTTTTTCTTTCGGAAGTAAGGCATAGCATACTTATCCAAAAATAACTAGGTTTTTCAATAGATGTTTGAAACCAAACCATGCTTCGTAAGGTGTGATTCCATCTAAAGAAGCAGTTGGAGAGTCTATTCCTTAAGTAGTACATCTGTATGGATTTTCTTACGCCCAATATATAAGACTTAAATTTTTTACAGTTAACATAAATCTCGCTATTACTAACAAGGTGCGATTCATTCTTTCTACTACTCCATTTTATTATGGGAGTGTAGACATTTTTAAGATGTCGTTTTCATGCCATTATCCCCCGCAAATACATTTGGAATTCATTATAAGCTGAATTCCCCTCCACTTCTCTTTGTAAGAGTGCCAAACTTCTCTTTGGCTTCATTTTTCAAAATGTTGGCAAATTTTTTTTAAAAATTTTCAATTTCTTGTGACTTTTTGCTTCAAAAAAAATATACCCAAGTCATCTCGCTAAAATCATCAACAAAGAGTAATAAATATCTACATCATCCTAGAGAATTTTTTAAGGGTCCACAAAAGTCACTGTGAACCAATTTCAAACACTTGTTTGCTCAACGTGAAATTTTTGGAAAAGTCTTTTGATTTTTATTTTCCATAAATTCAAGCTAAAAATTTTTCATTTTCCCTTTTGAAGGTTGAAGTCCCCTTAACCATTCCTTGTTTTTGCAATTGAGAGGGACTTTCAAAGTTTTATATGTCCATATCTTACATGCCACAAACTTATAGGTGAAATGTATGTACTTGTTTCTCTTACAAAGTCAACATTCCTTGGAATAATTGTCCCTTTCATCCTTAACAGCTTTTTCCATCTTCATAACCTATCATCACTATTTTCATGCTCTGTTTGACCGAGTTGATTTTAAGAAATTCGTCCTCCATAATCACCAGATGTCCTTGTCGAATCATGAATAAATACATCAAATTATTCTTAAATGTTGGTACATACTATGCATTTGAAATCATTGTTTCTCCAATGTTGGGTAGATAAAATTTTACTACACCTTTTCCATAAGGAGTATGTTTTGCGTCATTATCAAGATAGATTGAGGTTAGATGACATCGCTAGAATTTCCAAAATAAGTCACGTCGAAAAGTCATGTGTTGCTCCTGTATCTAAAATCCATGCATATTCGTAATCACTTTTAAGAGAAGGGGAGACCTATAATATTGTTGAGTCCGAGTTTGTGAAGACACATTTTGAGCCATCATGATCATCTTGATAATTTGCAAACGATTGTAGTGTTTTGATGAAACTTTGAGGATTTTTTTCAATGGAAGTTCTACGATTCTCGGCAAAATGGCCAACTTTGTTACGTCTTACTCGCAAACAATTTAGCTTAAATCTCTGCCTATGCTTTGATAATGTCCTCTACCTCTGATTTTGAAATTTTCTCTTAGTTTTTCCTCTTCTTGTAATTCTCCCCCTTCCTTGATTATAGCCTTTTCCTTGGTTGTTTCCTATGCCTTGAAAAATTTCTCCCTACACGAACTTTAGCCTCTCGTTGAAATAGTTTCCTCTCCCTTGGCTTCGACGACGACCTTGTACATTATGTGCTGCCCGGTTTCGATTGAAATGTCCCTTTTCTCCTCTTCTAGAACTGTTAGTTGAGGATTTACTTCTGCTACCCTCTATGAAGAAGACATCTTCCCCAATCGTTTTTTCTTCTTCCCAAAGTTTTTGCCATGTTTGTCTAACATATCACTTAACTCATAAAACTTTATTTTCTCTAATTTTCTAGTTACTTGTAGAGTTTCTAGAAAATATGTGTAGAAGATGAGAATCCATCTTATTAAAATTGCGGTCGAGAAAACTCTCATTTACATCTTGAAAATCTTCATTTATTATTTCCTTCTTGATGTTTTTAAGTCGTGAAATATATTTAAGAAAATCACCTCCTTGAGTTAATTTTTTTTTGGAGAAACTTTAAATGACGATCAACCTTTTTTCATTCGGGTTGTGTATCAAATAGATATTTGAATGTGAAAAAATCATTCCATGTATCTCGTGGCATTTTCAGTATGAATATACATCTCATTGTTAACTTAAGACTTTATACGAGCTAGTGCCTTGGAATTTTTGACTTCCCATTTTGCAAGTAAAGTTGCATCTGTTAGTTTATTAGGCTTAATGTCTCCATCACATATGTCATTCCATAGTTCATTATATATTAGAGTGGTTTCAATGAGATGATTCCATGTCTTGTATGATTTTTTCCCTTCAAACTTATCGAGATCGAGAAAACAAATTATTTAACTTTGACATTGTAGTGTTGTATCTTTGCACCAAAAAAGAATTAAGCACAAAAAATATAAAGATGAACAACACGTCACACGAAAACACGCCACACGAAAAAATGATCTATCGGGGCTTGTCCTTGGCCCTCATGTAGTCGTTGAGAGAAAAAAATGACCGAGCTTTGCACTTGGCTCTAGTCAAGTTTTTCAAAAATAATATTTACAATGAAATGTTTCAAAATTTTACCTCTTTACAATTCCCTTGCCAAGCTTTCCTAAAAAAAATTACTCTAACCCCTACTCAAAGAAAAATATTACTTTGAGTTACAATATCACTCATATCTCTCCGGATAAAAAAATTACAAATATAATCTCCTTAGTACTAAAAAAATTACAAAATCCTTCTTACTCCAATAATAAAAAACTATTACATATAATTATATACCTTAACTCTCCATTTAAATTACAATACTTAAAATCACTTTCTAAGAGTGATTTATAAAAAGTAACTTTAGTTTCCCAGCTTTTTACTTTTTCACTTTTTGTTTGTGGAGTGTAAATCCCCCTCTCGCCAGAGCAGGGCGATCCCTACAGCCCAGCCTGGTCTAGCAACAATCATCACACGCTATAGTGCGGGTTCCTAATTGAAAATAAACCAACTAGCGATGAAGGCTTACCTGGAATCCAACATTGTCGCTCGTAGAGAAAAGTAGCGCTCCCCGTTCATAGCTGCGGCGGATCACAATCCTCACGATCTCGCGGTGATCGACACACGCACACGCAAGAAACAAAACAAACGCGAGCGTAAAAACCGAGTACATACAACTATATGTCAGTCGAGAAGACATAACTCATGATCATCATCAAAACAAGAGTGGAACCATAACCAATAGTCGCTTATCATTAATCAATCAAAATAAGAATACAACCATAGCTCGACGTTGAATTCTCCTTCGGAGGGTCGTCGAGTAGAACGTGTCTCGATAAAGCCTATCATGGATGGGACAAGCCTCTCTCTCCGGATGTCTTGACAATAATATCCTTGCTTGGATTTGGCCTTAAGGGAATTATGGAGGCTCTTGCAGCATAAGGCTCTTGGGAATTTGGGAACTTGAAGACTAGCTTGCAAAAGAGATGAGCAAGCTTTTATAGATGGAGGAAGGGGAGTTGGGATCCATATTAGCATGGGATTGGCCCTATCTTCAAGGAAGCTTCCATGAGAGGTGGAAAACCACTTCCTCTACATGGAGAGCCAGAGCCAAACTTCCCAACTCAAGATAGATACCAGTTTAGGAAATTGGTTAGGACGAAAAACTTCCGCCATTTATTTTTAAAAAACACTCCTTAAAAATCGGGCTAGACGCGAGTGCGACTGCGAGATAGCGCCAATTGGCGCACCCTCTTTGAAGGATTTCCCCCCATTGGCGCGAGTATCGAGCGGCTTCTCGCACCAATGCAAAAAGAGGTGTTTTTTAGGGGTTTTCCACAAAGAGTTGTCTTCGGGGGCAATGAAAGCACATGTTCAGGGGGGAATGCCATGAAAATGTTTTCAAGTCATGTCACTGCTCACAGAGTCATGGAATGAGCCCTCCAATTGTGCGGGATGGGGAAATTGCAGGGGACAGTGACAATTGTTGTGTAACGGATGTCGCCCTAAAGCATGAGGTCCGAGAGAGAGAGAGGGGTGAAATGCTTTACGAGAACGTGTCCAACTGAAAAATCACGCGCCGTTGGAAAACATGCGTAGAGAAGTACAAGCGATATCTTAAATACATGATATATATGCGGTATGGGCGCAACATCCATAACGAGAGTATGTAGTAAACTGGATCCGAGGCATGGACGCGGCCATCCGGTGAGGATCGATAAATAGACTCCGGGTATGGTCGCGGCCATCCAATCGATGAGTCATGTAACTAATCATAATAATCCACAAAATCGCAGCATCGGATTATAACAGACACAGAATCTAGGGTCTTGCGCTCCATCTCGACCCGAACAGAGTACAAGTTCAAGCATGTGAATATGTGATTTGAAGTCGAACATGCAAGAACATCATCTCGATTACCAGCCAATGATGAAAGTATGTTAACGGACGCGAGAGGTACCACCAATAGTGACAATGGCCCTCAAGGTAATATAGGTACAATCCACGGAGAGTGAACAGTGACCTGGCATCGAACACCCGCAAAATCATCCGATCGAAGTTCAATGATGAAAACCTTACGTCGAATGCGAAGAACCTACCATTGAGGCATGCAGGCTCCAAGGTACCAGAAGCGAGTCTCCAGATCAGCTTCCTGGATAATGAGCTGAAGTCGATCGGAAGTGACCTTGATCGAAGGTGGGCCATAGTGTTTCCCACATCATCGACACGAGACAAACGAACATAATGTTTTTGTGAATCACGATCAGATAAGAATCAGAGGAAGGTTGGTACTTGCAGAGGTCAACTTCTCTTGAACATATAAAGGGCACGACAGTGAGTTTGGCAGTATTTGACATCAATAGATTAGAGGTCATGATGACGAGGCAAAGAGTGAATGAAAGGTCAAAAGGGATCACCCAAGCCCACAGAGGCAAGTGGAAAACGAGATGAGATGTCCCCAACCCGACACGAATGCAGACAAGTGCCATGTTCAAGAGTGACATACTGCCAACATGACAATGATATTGGTTCCATTTTCCCCACCATTTCTGGCGAGTACCTCTTTATTTTTACACAAGCTTGAAGAGGATACCATATGCTTGTTGTATAAGCCCATCCTAGTACATATAACGAGCCCTAGGAAGGAGGAACTCGAATGATGTCATTATGACTGAATCTGATGTCATCAGGGTTTAACGAGTCTGACAAAGGAAGAACTCGACGTCTTTTCATGTTTAGAGAGTTTGAAAAGATAGCAGAAAAGTAAACTCCAACATTCCCTTTTCGTAAATAGTTCCTCAGACCCGAAAGGGTAGAAAACAACATCTGAGAAAACCTCCTAGTCGCGATAGGCTAGGGTATTCCTTTTTCATAAATAATCTATCCCAGCCCGAAAAAGGGGTAAACGTATACTGGGTAGATTTCGTTTCGTGGCCACTTTAATGAGATGGAAATGACAAGGGCCTCGACAATATTTTCATGTTTAGAGAGTAAAAAAAGAGCTGAAAGATGAATCCTCCTGGAGGAACGAGTGGTATAAAGGGTAGCAACTGGTTCCGGTAATGGTGGAACTGCTCAGAACAAGTAAAGGTTAAGAGGATGGCTAACAAGACCACTCATCGCAGCGGTTCCTTAGGAATGGGTGAAACAACCAAGTGATATGATCGGTTGAGCAGATAGTGACGATGGAGTGAGAAAACCAAGGCTCATCTGGCAAAAGCAGGCTAATAAAATGGCAATCACAAGAGGTAAAATGGGAATGGTTTCATTTTTACACAAGCCTGAAATCAGGAAACTCTGCTTGAAGTTGGTTTCATTTTTACACAAGCTTGAAACAAAGATAAACTATGCTTGAAACTGGTTTCATTTTTACACAAGCTTGAAACGGAAAAAAACTATGCTTGAAAAAATTAAGCATGCCCCTCAGCATGGTGACTCAATTCGAGGTACATGCCCCCCAAGCTTCAGTCCATGCACTTGAGTAAAAAGATGGAGGGAGTGAAGGGAGTGAGGAGCTTGACACAAGACAAGGAATTTTTCTCCAATGACCTTGTTTCATTTTCTAAGGAGCTTGACACAAGAAAATGAACTCTGCTCCGACCAGACCCGGTTTCATTTTTTAAGGAGCTTGACACAGGAAAAGAACCATGCTCTGACCAGCTTGTTTCATTTTTTAAGGAGCTTGACACAAGACAAGGAACTCTGCTCCGATCGGCTTGTTTCATTTTTTAAGGAGCTTGACACAAGAAAATGAATTGTGCTCCGACCGACCTCATCATAATTAACAAGAAGTCATCGCTTCCAAGAGTTCCACTCCCGATGGAAGGAAAACATCCTGGAAGTCAGGACCCAATGCCTCCAGCACCTGATGCACGATAGCATCATCACTAAGCACAGGCACGGGGTAGGTAGCCACATAGTTGACCTGCGGTGGGGCAGATACAACGGGTGGATAAAAACCAAGAAGGGATGATGGCGGGCCAGGTGTCATATCAGGACCAAAGAACGAAAGCATATCGATGGTCACAATCTGTCCTTCATGCGGAAAACAGACCACACGAAAAAGGGAGGAGACAAGTGCTCCCATGGCATAGGTGTAATCATGCCCCAAGAGAAAATTGAAATCCAAGGGGCCTGGAACAACCATCACGTCCATATGGACAGTTTTACCTCCCAAAGTAACATGTAACCTTAGAAGGATCCCTAACGGTTGACTAGTTCTTCTGTTAAATGCCAACAGATTCTGCGTAACAGGCGCAAGCGGCGGTGAACCGAAATCTTTCCAAGTAGTTGAGGATAAAATACTAACAGACGCGCCTTCGTCTATAATGGTGCTAGGTACGACCAGACCAAAAGCCTGTACTGTGATCTCGAAAGGCACATAAGACGGAAGGCGGTATCCTGAAAATAGATTCCAATCAAAGGAAGTGACCAAACTACTCGGAGGGGCTACCATCGAACCGAGATGGTCTTCCCCTAGTGTTACGGAAGAAGGAGGAGCATCCTCCAAGACCTCCATCTCGAAGGTGGGAGGAGTATCCTCCGGGACCTCCATCACGGGAGGCGGAGGAGAAAATTCTTGAGGTATGGGGACAGGAGAATCTTTCTCCAAGTTCGAAGGATCTGAAGAAACAAGAAGAACTTGAGGGGTGTGAGATCCACTCTCAACGAAAAAGACCTAGTGTACCGCAGACGGGGCCATCTCAACCAATCCCACGACCAATGGTTGGTCGGGAACGAAGTCCTGAATTTGAATTTCCGAGGGAGCGGGATTGACCAAGGATGACTCTTGACCAATTGTGGCATCAGCTAGTGGAAGACTCAAAGAAATCTGTTTGTAACCAGCGGGAAGGCATGGCACAGAAACAGCTGGGTTGTCCAACACTCTTTTGGCTTCATCCATATATGGACAAAGGTGAATGGCATGGTGCCCTTCACACAACTTACAGGGATTAGTAATCTTACCCTGCTTCCTAGGAGCCTTACCAGCACCAGTTGAAGATGTGACCCCAACCTGACTCCCGGAAGCCACAGGAAACGACGGGTGACCGTTGGACCATACTTCAAGCACCTTGAGAATGCCAGGGAAATCTCGAAGAAGATGGTCTCCCATACACAACATGCAAGGGAACTTGACTTTCCACAGAGGGTTGGAAGGTTTATCAAGAGGAGATGTTTTGGAAGCAGTAGCTGCAGCCTTAGCCTCTCTCTTATCAGACTTCTTCTTCTTTGTCTTCTTCTTCTTCTTTTTAGCCGCCTGGTTACTTGAATCTAGACTTTCACCAGTCGAAGTAGAAGAGGAGGACACAGAAACAGGCGAAGAAGGGGAGAGGTCCACCTTCGAATCAACATGACATTGTTCAAGCAGAGGAACTTATTGAACAGTAGCCGATACATTTCAGACCATGGAGGTTGAAAACAACCAAATAGGCAACCCAACAGTTAACCCAGGAAGGGACAACGTTGCCATATAAGGAGCACCAACATTTCCAAAAGGAGGAAAATGACCAGGATTCCCATCGAAGGGGATTCATTGGTTGGTGAACTTTGGGAAAGTTTCCATCAACAACTCAAAACCGCACACGGGCTAAAAACTAAGGCACACAATCAAACGGCCAACAAGTAAACTCTAAAAGGACCTGTGATTGCGGGTGATTTATTTTACCACATTGAAACTTAGAAACTTCATCGCTTCATGTTTTAATAGTCGAGAAACGGATGAAAGATGATTCTATCTCTTTCAGTTTTGAAGCAAACGTGAAAGGACAAGCGCTTGGTGATCTTTTCGAATTTAAAGAGTCAGATAAGATCAAAATGACTGCTTAGGAATACTAGGCAAAGTGTGTACCAAATAACCGTGAACTGCAATATACACCTTGGTTTGAAAATGAAAGAGAAATCAACCAAGGACATAACGTACGTGCAGGCAATCTCCAAGAATGTTGTGTCTGGTGTATCATGGGTATAGGGCGGCAAACTCGGCTTCCTATGGATAAAGGATAGAAACCTAGTGGGGTCTCCCTTTATATACTCGATGGTACGGGGAGCACAAGTCCGTGCTAGTGCTGTCTAAATCCAAGAGGAAAATGACAACTACTAGTTTTAAAGACGTCGGAACACGTCTCTAGCCTAGACCACTAAATGTTGCGTTAATGTTTCAATGCTTCCTTAGTGTAAATTGAATAAATTTTAATGTTTATCTTGAATTACGTTTCGGTTTCAAGGCCCTACCGTATGCCATCTGACAATCTCCTATATGCAGCTATATGAGAAAATAAAACTTTCAATTCGATGAATGCTATCTAGTTAAGGGAAGAGATTCAAACAATGATGCAACAAAAAACAACACTGAAAACAAAACTTTTCCAAACTAGATGACTTTCACTATCCAAAAGTATTCTAAAACATTCAACGATGCGAATAATGCAATGTAATCTATGAAAAATCCTCTTTTTTCCGAAAACTATGCAATTGTAATCTATGCACAATTTCCTTTTCTTTTCAAATGATAAGAATGCACTCAATTCATTTTTCGATGAAATGAGAATCTACTTAATGCATGCTTTCAATGAAAGAGAATGCACTCATGGCGATTTTTAGCTTTCAATCATTAAACAATGTGATCTAAGTTCAATGATAAATCTCAAAAATAATTTTCAATGCAATGTGATCTAATGCATTTTAACAAAAAGGACACTTTGAGACGAAAACTAAATAAACGCAAATCTTCTTAATGAAGGATGAACGCAAAATAGATGTAAACAAACACTAAGAGTGCAATCGTTGTTTTAAACACTTTGTAACGAAATCCCTCAAAAGCGACAAGACATATGAGGGAGACAAGACATATGAGGTCAAACACAAAGAGGACTTCCAAAGCAAGAGATCAAAACAAGGCATTCATTCCCTTTTACATCAAACAATCATGGAAAGAAGACATTTCAAAAAATGAGCAATGTAATCTATGCTAATACCCTGAAAAGGGACTTTTGGAGTTTGCTTTTCTGCTATCTTTTCAAACTCTCTAAACATGAAAAGACGCCAAGTTCTTCCTTTTTCAAACTCGTTAAACCCTGATCACATCGGATTCAGTCGTAATGACGTCATTCGAGTTCCTCCTTCCCAGGGCTCGTTAAATGTACTAGGATGGGCTTATACAGCAAGCATATGGTATCCTCTTCAAGATTGTGTAAAAATAAAGAGGTACTCGCTAGAAATGGTGGGGAAAATGGAACCAACATCATTGTCGTGTCGGCAGTATGTCTCTCTTGAACATGGCACTTGTCTGCATTCGTGTCGGGTTGGGGACATCTCATCTCGTTTTCCACTTGCCTCCATGGGTTTGGGTGATCCCTTTTGACCTCTCATTCTCTCTTTGCCTCGTCATCATGACCTCTGATCTATTGATGCCAAATACTGCCAAACTCACTGTCGTGTCGTTTATATGTTCAAGAGAAGTTGACCTCTGCAAGTACCAACCTTCCTCTGATTCTCATCTTATCGTGATTCAAAAAAACATTATGTTCCTCTGTCTCATGTCGATGATGTGGGAAACACTATGGCCCACCTTCGATCAAGGTCACTTCCTGTCGACTTCAGCTCATTATCCAGGAAGCTGATCTAGAGACTCCCTTCTAGTACCTTGGAGCCTGCATGCCTCAATGGCAGGTTCTTCGCAATCGACGCAATGTTTTCATCATTGACATTCGATCGGATGATTCTGCGGGTGTTCGACACCAGCTCACTGTTCACACTCCGTGGATTGTACCTATAGTACCTTGAGGGCCATTATCACTATTGGTGGTACCTCTCGCGTCTGTTAACAGTTTTCATCATTGGCTAGTAATCAAACGATGTTATTGCATGTTTGACTTCAAATCACATATTCACATGCTTGAACTTGTACTCTGTTCAGGTCGAGATGGAGCGCAAGACCCTAGATTCTTGTCTGTTATAATCCAGGCTACGATTTTGTGGATTATTATGATTAGTTACATGACTCATTGATTGGATGGCTGCGACCATACCTGAGTCTATTTATCGATCCTCACTGGATGGCTGCGTCCATGCCTTAGATCTGGTTTACTACATACTCTGTTATGGATGGCTGCGCCCATACCACATATATATCATGTATTTAAGATATCAGTTGTACTTCTCTACACAGGTTTTCCAACGATGGTGTTTTCAGTTGGACACGTTCTCGTAAAGCATTTCACCCCTCTCTCTCTCTCGGGCCTCATGCTTTAGGGGGCATCTGTTACACAGCAATTTGTCACTGTCCCTGCAATTCCCCATCCCGCACAATTGGAGGGCTCATTCCGTGACCTATGAGCAGTGACATGACTTGAAAACATTTTCATGGCATTCCCCTAAACATGTGCTTTCATTTCCCTGAAGACAACTCCTTGTGAAAAACCCTAAAAACACCTCTTTTTTCATTGGTGCGAGAAGCCAGTTCAGTACCCGCGCCAATGGGGGAAATCCTTCAAAGAGGGCATGCCAATTGGCGCTCTATCTCAGAGTCGCACTCGCACCAGCCATTTTAAGAAGTGTTTTTTAAAAATAAATGGTGGAAGTTTCGTCCTAACCAATTCCTAAACTGGTATCTATCTTGAGTTGCGAAGTTTGGCTCTGGATCTCCATGTAGAGGAAGTGGTTTTCCACCTCTCATGGAAGCTTCCTTGAAGATAGGGTCGATCCCATGATAATAGGGATCCCAACTCTCCTTCCTCCATCTATAAAAGCTTGCTCATCTCCTTTGCAAGCTAGTCTTCAAGTTCCCAAATTCCCAAGAGCCTTATGCTGCAAGAGCCTCCATAATTCCCTTAAGGCCAAATCCAAGCAAGGAGATTATTGTCAAGACATCTGGAGAGAGAGGCTTGTCCCATCCCTGACAGGCTTTATCGAGATACGTTCTGCTGACGACCCTCCGAAGGATAATTCAGCGTCAGAGCTATGGTTGTATTATTCTTTTGATTGATTAATGATAAGCGACTATTGGTTATGGTTCCACTCTTGTTTTGATGACGATCATGAGTTATGTCTTCTCTGACTGACATATAGTTTTATGTAATAGATTTTATGATTGCGTTTGTTTTTTTTCTTGCGTGTGCAGGTGTCCGATCACAGAGATCGTGAGGATTGTGATCTGCCAGAGCTAAGGAATGGGAGCGCTACTTTCTCTACGAGCGACAACGTTGTATTCTAGGTAAGCCTTCATCGCTATTTGGTTTATTTTCAATTAGGAACCTGCACTATAGCGTGTGATGATTGTTGCTAGACCCGGTCTAGGCTAGTAGGGATCGCCTCTGTCCGCAGAGGGAATTTAGCTCCACAACAAATTGGCGACTCCACTGGGGATTTTTTTGTGGAGGTAAATCCCCTCTATGGACAAAGGTGATCCCTACTAGCCCAGACCAGGTCTAGCAACAATTATTACACTCTATATTGCAGGTTCCTAATTGCAAATAAACCAACTAGCGATGAAGGCTTACCTGGAATCCAACGTTGTCGCTCGTAGAGAAAGTAGCGCTCCCGTTCCTTAGCTCTGGCAGATCACAATCCTCACGATCTCTGTGATCGGACACCTGCACACACAAGAAACAAAACAAACGCAAGCGTAAAATCTAGTACATACAACTATATGTCAGTCAGAGAAGACATAACTCATGATCATCATCAAAACAAGAGTGGAACCATAACCAATAGACGCTTATCATTAATAAATCAAAAGAAGAATACAACCATAGGTCTGACGCTGAATTCTCCTTCGGAGGGTCGTCAGCAGAACGTGTCTCGTTAAATCCTGTCAGGGATGGGACAAGCCTCTCTCTCCGGATGTCTCGACAATAATATCCTTGCTTGGATTTGGCCTTTAGGGAATTATGGAGGCTCTTGCAGCATAAGGTTCTTTGGAATTTGGGAACTTGAAGACTAGCTTGCAAAGGAGATGAGCAAGCTTTTATAGATGGAGGAAGGGGATTTGGGATCCCTATTATCATGGGATTGGCCCTATCTTCAAGGAAGCTTCCATGAGAGGTGGCAAACCACTTCCTCTACATGGAGATCCGGAGAAATAATTCCCAACTCAAGATAGATACCAGTTTAGGAATTGGTTAGGATGAAACTTCCACCATTTATTTTAAAAAAAAAATCCTTAAAATGGCTGGCACGAGTGCGACTCTGAGACAGAGTGCCAATTGGCGCACCCTCTTTGAAGGATTTCCCCCATTGGCGCGGGTACTGAACTAGCTTCTCGAGCCAATGCAAAAAGAGGTGTTTTTAGGGTTTTTCACAAGGAGTTGTCTTCAGGGCAATGAAAGCAGATGTTTATGGGAATTCCATGAAAATGTTTTCAAGTCATGTCACTGCTCACAGGTCACGGAATGAGCCCTCCAATTGTGTGGGATGGGGAATTGCAGGGACAGTGACAAATTGCTGTGTAACAAATTTATAGAAAAATCATTTTATTTTCCCAAATTTTCAAGTAGAAACATTTTATTTTTCCAATTTTCATGTAGAAACATTTTACTTTCCCAAGGATTTCACACTTTCAAATATCAAGTTAAACACTTAAGTCTGAAAAAATGCTTGTCCAATTTAAACTCCATGCTATTGAAAAGAGTTACGGCCTTTTGAATTATGTTACCTTTCATTTTCATGTAGGTTATTTCTACTTTGTAGATATCTTCAATGCAAGAGGAAAGATACTTTTAGGTTTCCCACAGTGTCCACGCTCATGTTTCTGCTCAGCACTATGTTAAGCTCAACAGTGCATCTGTGCGATTCTTCTCAGCACTGTCTCAGAGTTTCTTGTATAGAAACCTTTTTATTTTCCTCTCTTCAGCCTGGGATTCCCAGAACCTATTTTCTTTCCTTATTAACTAAAGGAGGAATCCGTGCACGTAACTGTTTGTCCTGCCCACTGCCTGTCCTGCCCACTGCCCATAACCATCAACAATTGTGTGAGTTCTCACATGCTTTACTTAGGGTCAAGTTGTGCATCCCGTTGACTCATAGTAATTAATCAAGATTGCAATCATAAACATAATTATTATGTAAATTATTTTTCTTTAATAAATAAAGCAATAATAAAAAGAGATAAAAGACAGGGCATTACACCTTTCTTAAAAGAGGTCAAGAGGAGAATATTTTTGTAACATTCGATTAATATTATTTCTTAAATCATTTTATTTTAATTTTGAAAAATCTTGAATTTATTTTACTATCTAATTTATTAATATAAATTTATTTTTATATCAAAATATAAAATAAAAAGGAGTAGTCTACCCAACCGGAGGAACTGCCTGGGAATGGTAACCAGTCGTAAAACATTCTGATTCAGATGATAGAGAATAGCAAATGGAAGTTGAATGAAATAGCTACCTTGACGTGTGGACCCATCCCGCATTCGATGACCTGTCCTATCTCCGGAAATGTTTGGGTCAACCTCCGTTAGGTCTCCGTATGAGTCATGTGCACCATGTTCATGATGTATCCATCATGTTAGGGTGGGATAGTGAAAAATTGAAATTATGCTGCGTATTATTTTTAGAATAACCAAATTAGAAATCATACTCCATTCTTTGCTAGAAAACGCAGGAAGACGTAGAGGAAAACGTAGGCGAATATGCAGAGGAGAAGCCAAGCTCTCCATTGGTGTCATTCATCTGAGAAGGAAAGGTTCTATCCTCATCCTTCCGGTTGGCAGATGCTTGTATGTCATGCCAGAAAAACAGGTTCGTAGATCCCACTCATGGTCTCGCAAGTGCTGGAGCTCCTGTTGCCGCTGCTTTGTCTAAATTTTCTGCTTTCTAATCGGTCTCTTCAAGACCATCTCCATCGCTAATCACATTATGTATTTGGTAATTCATCTAAGGATCCTCAAATACACCATCCACAACAGAAACAAGTCATGCCAACAAAACAGGTTCACAAATTCCACTCACCGTCTCGCAAGTGTTGGAGCTCCTGTTGCCATTGCTTGGTTTGCACTGCCTGCTTTCTAATCGCTCTTGTTGGGACCATCTCCATCACTAATCACATTCTGTATTTGGTCATTTAGCCGAGGATCCCCAAATACTCCGTTGATAACCTCAAAATCAGTAACATCAACATCAACGTGGACCTCAACACAAATTTATAGTTCTCTGTAAATGCAAGTCCCATAATCCCAACCATAAGACCGACATATATTATCTGGACAAAAGCCATCTCGTTTTTTCGTACTAGGGCATGAAGCTCTGCACAGGCTCAGCATTCCCTTGAATTTAGAGGCTGATGTGCCAGCGAAGTTAAAATTGGGAAAATTGAAGTTGATGAAGTTTAAGGTCCACGTGAGATGGGACCTGGTCGTTGACATGCTCGATTCCAATGCTAAATTTATCTCCGAGAAGTCAAAGGTGAGTGTAAATTTGTGACGGTTACGAGATCGATCCATGACAGGTTTTAATGTGAGACTATGAATGTATACATTTCATGCTTCAGACAAAGATAACGTTATCTTTGTGGCGAATCCAAAAACTTTATAATAATTCCCACTACTCTAAATATGTTTCGTTATATTTTGTTTTTAATTTTCATTTGATTTTAATTGAATTCATTATTTTTTCTGGGTTACGTTTAGTTTTTTTATTTACTTGCATTTAATTTAATTAATGAGGAATTTTTTTAATGGGATGGTTTTCATTTTTTTTAAATTATGTAATTAATTTATAATTACAAAAGGTATATAGCTTAATACTAGAAAAATATATAAGTTATGTTTTGTTTTTTTTATTTAGTTGCATTTAATTTAATTAATTAGGACTTTTTTTTAATGAAAGATGGTTTGCATTTTTTAATTGTGTATAATTATTTTATAATTACAAAAAGTATGTAACTTAATATCAGAAAAAATATTTAACTTCTATATGGATATGTTTTACTCACTCTCAAATGGATTTCCTTTTATCATGGCAGAGAATGCCAATTTATTTGTGCTAGCATTTTTATAAGCCTAAGTGGTAAGTGGTCGAGGAAACTAATTTGGAGATTGAAGTTGTGTGATATGGAGAGATTGATGTTCTTATTTATCACATGAATGAATTTCCTTGTGGGCATGGTCCTCAAATCCAAAAGTCTATGACAAGTGCTAAGCACTATTTGAGAACCTCATAAATTCCAAGGAAAAGTACAAATGGACTATTAGATTTAGGGGTGTTCTCCATCCAATGGACTTTATGCATTCTATGGTGACATTTAATATTTTACCACACAACACTTAGAACTTACTTTTGGCTACAAATATCTTGGCATTAGGTGTTTGGATTTAGTGCCAACTATAACCCAACCTATGGTAGTAGCCTAGTAGGAATGGATGTATTGTTTAAGGGACATCCTCGAAGGAGTGAATACCTTCACTTACCTAAATTGTAAAGAACTACACTAATCCATGTGACTAGTTTGAACCTCAAAATAGTGACATTGCCTTGATATAAACTCCTCCCATAAATCTTCTATTCAACATGTCCATATATTCTTAGTGTAATCTAAAGGGCCAACTATTTGACCCTTTCTGACTAATATCAATGGAGTCGTCTACCGAGGTGGAGGAATTTCCCGAAAATGGTAACCAGTCAGAAAAAATTATGATTCAGATGACGGAGAATAATGAATGGTGGTTGAGTGAGATAGATACCTCGACGTGTGGACCCATCTAGCATCCAACAACTCATCCTATCTCCGACAACATTTCTGTCGACCTTCGTTAGGTATCCGTATGAGTCATGTGCACCATGTTCATGTTAATCATGATGTATCCATCATGTTATGGCAAGATAATGAAATTTTGAAATTAAGCCACGTCTTCTTCTTAGAAAAACTAAATAAAAAATTAGACTCCATTCTTTGCGGAAAACAGCAAGGGCACCCCATGATGGAAGACGTAGAGAAAAAAATTGGTGAATATGTTGACATTCAAGAAGAAAATTTCAGCACCCATGCATAGTTGCATTAAGAACCCAAACTAGGGTGGGGCCCACAATGCTATTTTTGGGTGCATGTCTATTTTGGTTATCCCTTAATTAAGATGGACAATAAATTGTAATCTAGTCTCAATGTAAATTTGAAATAGTTAACTAAGAGTGATAAAATCAGTTAACTAGTGGATTTCGAGTTAGAGGTAGTCGATGAGGCATGTAGATTAATTCTAGTTGTAACAGAGTTCGAAGTACAATGATGCATTAGTTAATGTAGGTTGTAATCAGTTTAACTCAGTTAAGTGAGTTAAAATCGGTTGTGCTAGTTGTATCTGAAGATACACTAGTGAGAGATAAAGTGAATTAAATATTAATTAATTCACAACCATTGATCTCACATGCAACTAAGGATTTACTATTATTAGTTGCATGCATTTTAGATCCAATGGAGACCCCGTTGAGTTCTAGGTGAAAGGGAAGTTGACTATCAATTATAGGATTATTGGCTTGCACACATGCAACCAAACACCCATTGGAGTGCCCGTGATATTTACGCAGTCAAGGAAGGCCAAAATTCTTATATTTTAGGGATTACATCCATCAAGGATTGTGCAAGCAAGGTAGGTTGTCTAGAGGCTAAGAATTGGCTATGTGCTGGTCATTTTTTTTCATGAAAGTGTGAGACAATTAGCTGAGTACTGGAGGGCTATAATGAGAATAGTTTTGTATGTAATTGTTTCATGATCCATGATTAATATACAATAGAAGATAGTGGGGTTTTTAGTTGTAAGCTTTCCCTGGGAAATTATCTGTGTTGTGGTTGATTTGATTCTTCTTCATGTTGATGTGATCAGCGATTGTGTTTTTAATTCCACAAAAGATTTGTAGAAGTGATTCAGTATTTAAATTTAGTGAATTTTTAGATTGGGTGAATCCAAGATATACATGCATGTTGTATAATTTCTACAGAATATGCAGACGAGAAGCCAAGCTCTCCATTGGTGCCCAAGTCCAATCATTTGTCTAAGAAGTAATGGGTCTTCCTCATCCTTCTGGCTGGTAGATGCTTGTTCAGATTCCCAAGGACCAATTCATAACAACAGAACATGTTCATGGATCCCACTCATGGCTTCGCAAGCGTCAAAACTCCTGTTGTCACTACTTGTGCTACACTCTCTTCTTTCTAATCGCTCTCGTCCTGATCATCGCCATCGTTGTGTGCATTATATATTTGGTTGTCCATCTAAGGATCACCAAATAATCCGTCCACAACATCAACATCAACGTGGACCTTAGCACAAATTGACATTTATCTATAATGTAAGTGCCCATAATCCCAACTAGAAGATCAGGATATATTATCTTGGCAACAACCATCTCATTGTTTTCTACTTGGGAGTGGAGCTCTACATAGGCTCCTTGCCAGTGTTCTGCCAGGGCCACAAGAACACCACTTTCTTGAACGTGATGCTCAATAGGACCACGCTCACCTCACTAATGGCATGGCATCCACACTCAACGAGAAGTGGCAACATGGAAACGTTCCCTTGAATATTTTTATTATTCAATTGGATTTGATTTGAAATGGAAAATGTCAATTAAATGGTTTATTTCAAGTCAATCACGAATTAATGGTTATCCTGATCTTCTCTCACATGAATATAAGATAAATTCCACTTATTATGCATTTTATCTTATTTGCATACATAATTGTAACATAAGCATTGTTTATTAATGAAAATGGCACTTTCTACTTTTCCACTTATTCCAATCAATAGCTCATCTCTATTACTCATGTTGTTAGAATCTGAGGTTTCAAATGATATGCATATTGAAATATAAATGGCAATGAATATTTCATTATATAACTCTGTCATCATACTACTAGAAATTTCGTTTTAAAAGCTCGACACCTGACCATACATGTGTTCAAATTATATCCATTTTTGGGAAAAAAAGTGAATGCTTTCCAAATACCACCACGGTGTACTAAAATACACAAGGAAATGGCACGTTATGTCCCAACAAAATTGGTATTTTGTATTTTGGTCTCACACCCTTAAATTAATTTTTTTTGCACTTTCTTCCCAAAAAAATATTAAAATATGTTTATATAAAAATTTATAGACCATGACTATTATATAGCCATTAGCACTTGGTTTTATCCTTTGGGCATATATACCCAAATTATTAATTCTTAGGCTCTCAATATGTGCTACATTTTTTAGCTCAATCCTAGAGTTTTAGAAATTTGGGAATGTAAATTTTGAATCAATATATCCCTTGTGCTTTTTGGAAAGACCCACTTGTATATTCGAATATCTAGCAGGTAAATATCAAACACCTGGTTAAATAATTAAAATTATAAATAATATTTTATGTGGAATAATGTCTTTGGAATTTTGTGAAACCCCAATTTGAGGGGATAATTTTTAGGTTACAACATGTTGCAATAATACAATTTAAGCTAAAATACTCTCATTGTGTTTGAGCTATTAGATTTATAATGTGAATAAAGAGAAAATGTAAATTTCATTAACATAAGGGAAGTTAATTGTTTAGATATTTTTCTCTTTGAAAAATGAATATTGTGATTATACTTCTCTATATATCTATATAATTTTTTAAATCTTTAAATATAATCTCATGATACATTAAAAATAATAAATATAAATATTTATTCCAGTAAGCCCATAGAGAAAATGACTATCACACATATTGTTAAAATGACAAAAGATATTTCCTTCCTCCCGTAGAATAGATTACAACATATGTTTGTACTATGGTTATTTTATGGTTCCCCACCATTAAAACAAAATTGATTTCAATCCCCACATTCTAAAAGCATTAACCATGAAAGACGCACATTCTCATATATTTTATTTATAAGTAACTAGAAATTTGGACCAAAACATATTAACTTTACAAATATTCTTTCAATGATTAATACTTTGTATGTCTTGGTCAACTTACATAGAGACATGCATTATAATATGATAGACATTGGAATATATTGGTTGGAATATATTTGTTACAAAAAAATTCTTAAGGAAATTAAATAAATACATACTTCATTGGGGGTGGTTATGATGAAGAGGATGATGGATTCTTGGGGACTACCTTGTAGATTTTTTTTTCCCTTTTCATTTTACCTTATAAAAATTTAATCCTAAAGGGAATCATTGAGCTATGAATTCACAACAGGACTTTCTCTACATTTTCCTCTACCCCATTAGTAACAAGAAAAAAAATTATCCTTAAGACAATGATATATATATATATATATATATATATATATATATAAAGGATTCATCATGGGTGTGAACATGGATGAGATATATTTACATTACTATAAACCGTTGGATTACAACAATCAAGAAAAATATATATGATGAGTAAACTAGTTAGTAACAAGTTTCGATTTATAATACATCTTTTTCCGCTGCTAGCTTGAGCCCGTACTCTGCATGCAGCGCCATAGTATTTGGTTGTTGCTCCTTGCTTGAGCATGGCCCCTTCGGAGACCTCCCTGGAGGTGGCCGCTTCTCCAATCCAAGCCCAAGCTTTCTCTGCCTTCATCAGCTCTTTGGCCCCTCCTCACCCAAGGCCGACGATCACCAAATTTGTGAGAAAGCTAGATGGAATGTAGGAGGTTGTCCTTCCACCTTCTCTCCCTCGTATCTCTACCCTTTCTCTTGCAGAGAAGGGCCTTATTGGTCAATTCACTAGACTCTGGTCCTCGCCGAAGATCGTGCAAAGATGGGTCGAGCGCAATTGGACTGACAAGATCAATGGAAAAAATTCCATTCGCTTCTGCAGTAGAGGCTATTTCACCTTCCACTTCGAAAAAAAAGAAGACAAAAACCTAATATTCAGGAATGGACCTTATTTTATGGATACCAGCGGCCTGTACCGTAACAAATGGATGCCATATTTTAACCCAGAACTTAATGTACCAAATGTTTTTCCTATTTCGGTGTGCCTTCCGCACCTCCCTTTACACTGCTGGGGGGATGATTCTATTCAAGCCATTGGAAATGCAGTAGGTAAATTCATAGACCGAAGCAAGCCAAAGGATAACATGCAAGCCTTCACTAGGATCTATGTCGAGGTGGATCTGGGCAAAGGCCTCCCTAAGTCTATCAAGCTAAAAGTAGATGAATGGACGCATATTCAGCAACTCGACTATGAGCAGATCCCGTTTAAATTCAAGGTATGTCACGAATATGGTAACTTTTCAAATTGTTGTTCAAAAGTTATTGATGTTGAAAGCTCAAAGATTGATTCGCAATGGGAAACTTTCAAGATAAAGAAGACCTCCTCTAACCCCAAGAGTAACACCCCTTCAGTGCCTCCTCCTAAATATGACCCACCCTCCTCCTCTTCTACCAAGGTCCCGAATCCAAACCATCAAGCTACTGCTTCTCCCTCTCCGCCCCCCGCCCCCCCAAACTCTTCGTTAGATCTATCCAATCCATTTCACCCCATGATGAGGATCTCCCCCTTCTTACCTCTCCCTCCCAAACTGCCTCTCATAGTCCTTCTCCCCCCATCCCTGACCCTCCTTCCTCCTCCTATGACCCTTCTTCCATACGAATCACAAGAAACTTTGTGAAGGAGCATGGCGCAATTTTGGAAAACACTAAAAAGCATGGCCCTAGAAGGAAATATTCAAATAAACACCGCCATGAAAATTCACAAAAGGATATAGCACTTCGAACTCAGAACCCTATTGAAACTTATATATTACGGCAGAATAGCAAGGATGCAGGACAAAAGGATCAAGGAGGGAAAGCAGCTCTCCGAACTGCCTTTTTGTAATGATGAAAGTCCTCTCATGGAACTGCAGGGCCTAGGGCACCCCTCCAAAATAATAGCCCTAAGAGACTTAATAAATCAAGAGAGACTGGAAATTATTATCCTGCAGGAAACAAAGCAGGGAGATCTTTAAATGAAGACAATAATGGAAAAAATGAAGCACTACGGTGGCACCCAATCTGAATCAAGGGGAGCCTCTAGAGGGTTAGCCACCCTTTCGAACCACAACACTTGGAAACATAAAAACACTACCGCAACCTAGAATTGGATCAAAGTGATTCTTCAAAGTGTTAGATATTAGAAATAAATTATTTTTTACAATGTATATGGTCCCAATCATTACAGGGACAAAGAACTTTGGTAGAAATCTCTTAAAGAAGACATAGATAATGAGGATAGAAACAAAATTATAATGGGAGGATATTTCAACTTAATCCTTCACGCAAATCAGAAAAGGGGAGGTTTTTTCAATCCAGACCCTTCTCGAGACCAACTTGAAGTCATGATGCAATACCATGAGCTGGCTGACATTGCCCCCAAAAATCGTAGATATACTTGGAGAAACAGAAGAATTGGGAGAGGAAATATCATGGAGAGGCTTGATAGAATCCTGGTTGCTATCACACTCCTCTCATATTACTCCATCGCCTCTGCCAATGTTCTCTCCTTTTTAGCCTCTTACCACTACCCCATCACCCTCACTTTTGGTGACCATCGCTATCTCGGCCCCATTCCCTTCAAATACAGTCCGCTCTGGAATGATATCCCAGAAGAAAATCAGCTGGTAAGAAATACTTGGATGCATCACATTGAAGGTTCTCCCTCCTTTATATGGGAAACCAAGCTAAAAAAAAATAAATTGGCCTTGAAGGACTGGGCCAAAGCTCAATATAAAGAGATGGAAAAGACCAAGATTGAAATTAAGTCCAAGTTGTATGATGTCCACAACAGTATTGACATTCATGGCCTTAACCAAGATCGCTTCAATCAGGAAAAAGGTCTTTATTGGCAACTCTTAAGAGCTAATAGAAAAGAAGAGGATAAATGGCGAGTCAAATCTAGGAATCTATGGCTTCAAGCAGGTGATAAGAATACTTCATTTTTTCACAAGAAAGCTACTATTCGAAAAGCCAGGAACAATATTGCCACCATCATCAATGCAGAAGGAAAAATGCAAACAAATCAAGAATTAATTAAAAATGTTGCCACCATGTATTACAAAGATCTCCTAACATTGACAAAAATGCCGAAAGATTACTCTGATATTTTACAATACCTTCCAGCCATGATTACAGAGGAGATGAACAACACATTCAATAAAGAGATCGACGAAGAAGAGGTCCAAAAAGCAATCTAGGCTTTGCACCAGGGCAAAGCTCTTGGGCCAGATGGGTTTTCTATTAGCTTCTACATAAACTATTAGGATCTAATAAAAAAGGATCTTGTCAAAATGATACAATGGACTCAAAGGAAGAAGAAAATTAGGGGCTACACCAACTCTACCTTCCTTGCCCTTATCCCCAAAGAAAATCACCCCTCCTCCTTCTCTAGATTTAGGCCTATTTCTCTTTGCAATTACTGAAAAATAAATATTAGTTTTAGCATTCACTAGATACATAAAGGAACCTCTCAACTATCTATAAATTCACTAGATAGCATGTTTATAATGTGGCAATGATACCAACAAAGAAATGGTAAGAGGTTACCATGGTTTAATGTAGACTCTCTGACCCAGAGCCTACACGAACTCCTTGAGGCTCAGTCTGCATCATGTCAATATTATCTGTAGCCTGAAAAGTAGAAACCAAAGTTAGTAGAAAAGTTTGTGAAAATAAATATAATAAACATTATAAATATGCTTAACGAAAAGTATCGATACCTGTGTCACGACTGGAACCTGAGAAGGAATAATCTCTTTAGGCAGCCCTTGATGTGTAGCGCTAACCTAAAAATTCCATAATGTTAAAACTCATACCATATAAAATTATGTGACATAAATTCAATTTCAATTTGACATACAAAAATATAGATAGATAGTAATGACTGTGGCACCTGTACATGATCATGTCCACGATCTACAGAATGAGCACTAGGGGCAAGGAAATGTTGTTCTAAGAATGTTGTAAACTGCATAAGTTGAATAAATATATTGGCGTCATTTTTTGGAGACTAAATTTATATACACCAAAAAAACATGTTAGATCAAAACATGCTTGTACATACCTCACCCATGGTGTGCATTTGTAGTGTAATGGATCACTCATAGAGGTCTCTACATGAGGATGCATACTCCATAAGCTCATCTCGTTCCATCTCCCTCAACACGTCAACTCGAATACTCACAAATGAATGCCCTCCTGCACTAGTTGAAGGTTGGCTCGTCCCTAAGCCGACTTCCACCCCTCCTAAAGTTGCTACAATATGTTCTTGTATCTTCTCCCTCATTTTTGATGCATCACTGGAGATAAGGGCTAAATCCTCTGGAAGTGTAACTACCCTACGTGGTCGAGGTGCTAAACGAGGCGCTGGAGGCCTAAACCCAACATCTCGCATAGCATCAGGTTGTTCATATGTAAGACCTTTTCCAGCTCCATAGAATTTGGACCCAATATCTGTATAGTTAGGGTCCATTTGCTCTCGGAATTGAGCAAACAACATCCTAACAAAATATTGTGGCACCTCATCATTATTTGGGAACTTCCTGTATGCATACAGGAACTTCTCATAAATATAAGGTGCAATATTGGGATCACTGAATCTTGCAATCTTCAGATGTTTTTTGTCTTCAGGCCGCAATTCAAATTGTGAGAAGGCCATTTCTTTAGTGACCCTACTTTTAACTTCATTTTAGGAGTGGATACCAATCACGGATTCTCTCCTCCTACGCATCATGTCAAAAAAAACTTGGGTTGATGGTCCAACCCCACGATATGTCTCTATCAAAATCTCCAAATTGTGCAAAAAAATTTGGAGACAATTTCGACCAGGGGCAGAGAGATTGAAACTTTGCAATTCATTGCGCAATCTCGTGGAATTCTCCCTCATCCCATCAACAGTAAGTAAGGAGATAGTATCTTCCCAAGGCATCTTCTTAGGAATATCACCGGGATGGGTGTAAAGGGGATCATAGCTCGGATTTCAAGAAAACTGATGAACCCTACGACCTTTACCCCTAGGAGGGCGACCACCACCACCTGTAACATGTTAACTTATTGCACACATTAAAAATTAAATAATTTATAAGGAAAATTTGTATTTAAAAAACTTGTACGGTCATTTGAAAATACCTCGTGGAAAAAACTATCTCTTCCTCTTCGCTCATACTAGGATGGTTTCGTTGTGAGGAATGTGTTTGCAATATGATGCAGAGTGTTGTCCTTGATGGAAACCCACTTGATAGAGTGTTGTCCTTGAATGGCAACCCACTTGATGAAGATGATGGCAACCTACTTGATGAAGTTGTCCTTGATGGAATATGTCTTGATGAACCTGTTAAATGATGTAAATCTGATGTATATACAATGAGTACAGAAGGTAATGATGGAAGGAATGTCAGTATGTGCTAGAACATGATGAAAAGAGTATGTCTCAAGGCATACGCGGATTTGTCTAGACAAAGTAGCGTATGCACGCGGGAAACAACGTACCAAGTCGCGTATGGGCAAAAGCGCTCTAAATATGCAAAAACAGGGGTAACCACCATGGTATTGACCCATTGTATTGAGTAATGATTCGTCTATGTGACCCTATCCAGGAATACCATCGGAAGTAATGTGGTTTTGGCTCATGGTATTGAAAAAGCGTAAACCTATATAAGGAGAAGAAATTCATTGTGCAAAGTATGAGCGTGAGTACAAGATGTCTGAGCTTGAATGAATACTTCTCTCTGAAGTATATCTAAATGGAAAGGGTTAGAGCTGAATGATAGATCTGAATGCATGATGCACCAATGAAGAAAATGATGAAGAAGGGTATCTAGATCTGAAATATATTTGTATTTGCTAGATCTGTTTATGGAATGCTTAGATCTGAGATGAGGCGAACATCTGTCTGAAGTAAAGGGTAAAATCTGTGTGATGTATCTGTTCTGAAGAATTGCGATGACCTAAATGTCTGAAGAACCATACGCTAGTTTTCCACAGAGGAAGTGCGTATATACGCGGGTTTGCTGAAGAGAAAGCGTGTATGGGAAGAGAAATTAGTTCTGTAATATATACAGAAGTATACGCAGATTTGTATGGCCGAAGGCGCGTATATATGCAGGATCAGTGAAAGGAAAGCGCGTATGAAAACTAGGGTTTGTTGAAGGATGAAGTATGAAATGTCTGATCTGTTCTGTTGTGTTACTGCTATCTGATCTGGGTTGTCTAAATTGATAAGTATCCATTTTGATGTATGATTGAGCTTAAATGTATGGAGTGGGTCCAAACTTCCGAAAATATGATGAAACGGCTCCCAAGTTGTGTTCTAAAGGAAGCTGGATCCGGGGCAGGGAAATTGATGAAACGTGGTCCGAGGAAACAGGGTTGTAGCCTTCGCCGTGGGGTAGTAGCTCTTCCAGGAGAGGCTGGTTGGGGGAGATCGTGGAGTCGAGCCCTGCTCTGTGAGGCCGGTAAACGATAGGATCATGTAGCCCTTCAGAGAGGCTGGCAAACGAGCCGGGCAGGGTGCCTCCTCGCGCGCTCGGGTAGGAAGTCTGCGCCCGCACATTGTTGTAAGATGTTTTTCTATAATAAAATATTGAAGGCCGAGACAACTACAATGGTGGTTTTCTCCCGACTTGGGTTTCACCAAACCTCGTGTCCATTTGTGATGCTTATGTGTGATGATTTATTCTGTTATTACTACACATGTTTACTGTTAACTAAACATCAGAAGAATGAATGTTGCATAGATCTAAGTAAAGATTTAATTTCATAATAATATCTCTGTGTATACGCGAGTTTAATGAAGGAGATCCGCATGTATACGCTAGTTGGCTTCAGCAAAGTAGCGTATGGGTTTTGAAGTAAGGAAAAGTAAAAAATTTTAAGTATGCCCTAAATACTGATTCACCCCCCCCCCCTCTCAGTATTTTTCCCAACAATTGGTTTCAGAGCAAGTCCTTCTGCAGAAGCTTGATCGCTTGAAGGAGATCCGTCGCAATGGGAAGTCATGAAGGAGTAATGTCTATAAAACCACCTGTATTCAATGGAAGCAATCTGATATTCTGAAAGGTACGAACAAAAGCATATCTGCAAAGTCTTGGTGCAGAAGTATGGGCAATCGTGGAAGAAGGCTATCAATATCTGGCAAGTATTCCTACTAATGCGGCTGAAAGGAAGAAGTATGAAATCAATGCTAAAGCAGTGAATGTCTTATTAGGAAGCATGTCTGAACCAGAATTTGCTAAAGTGATGCAGCTAAATTCAGCAAAAGAAATATGGGACAAAATCATTCTGAGCTATGAAGGAGATACAAAGGTAAAAAGTGCAAAACTCCAAACTCTCAGAATTGAATATGAAAATTTAGGGATGCATAGTGATGAAAGTATTGCCAGTTTCTTTCTTCTTCTAGATGATATTGTAAATCGAATGAGAAATTTGGGTGAAACCATAACCGATACTACTCTGGTGGAAAAAGTCTTAAGATCCTTGACTTCAAAATTTGACTCTAAAGTTTCAGCTATTGAAGAAAGGCAAGATCTGCAAACTCTTACTATTGTTCAATTACATGGTATTCTGACTACTTTTGAAATGAGACAAGGAGGTCCTTCTCAAATCAAAGAAGCTGCTTTTAAGGCATCTGCAAAAGGAAAAGAAAAGGAAGTTGTCAAAGAATCCAGCTATATATCCGAAGAAGAAGAAGCAAATTTTGTGAGAAAACTCCAACTAGGTACTGGAAGATTCAAAGGTAAGCTTCCCTTCAAATGTTTTGATTGTGGAAGAGTTGGTCACTATGCTACTAAATGTCCTTATAGAGAAAAACATGGTAAAGGGAAACAATTTGAAAAGAGGAAGAGTTATTATGCAAATGAAGATAATGATGAAGTGTCCAGTGAAGATGAAGAAGATTCTGACCAAGCTCTACAATTTCTCATGGCAAAGAAGCAAAAGAAGAAGGTTACTCAAGGAAAGGAGATACCTCAGAAATCATGTATAGTAGAAATTGAAGAAGATGAAACAGGTATTGATCATTTTTCTTGTATTTTACTCTCTTGTGCATGCAAAGGTAAAGATAGTGAAAGTAACAGTATGGATCTAGAAGAAGCTGTCAAGATTAAAGTTGAAGATCCGAAAAAATCATCTAAGGAGAATGAATCTATAGACAAGTATCAAAGGTTTCATGCTTATGCATCCAATCGAATGAAAAGACTAGAAGCAGAAATCAACAATCTAAATGCAGATATCGAAATATCAAAAAGGAAGAATGAAGGTCTTGAAGCTGGAATCATCTCTCTACAAGCTGATCTTGAAGCATCAAATAAGAAAAAATGAGGAACCTCTACAATCATTTGAAAAGGAAGGTCTTGAAGAAGAAATCATTTCCCTCAAAGAAGACCTGGATAAATCAAATAAGAAGAATACAGGACTTGAAGCAGAAAACATATCTCTGAAAGTAAATCTCGAAGCATCGAAGAAGAAGAATGAATAAATATTACAAACTTTTGGAGAGTAAGAAAATGGGTTGAAAGAAGAGATTCTAAATCTGAATAACCAAGTAGAAGACGGAAGAAGGAAAGAAGAAAGTGTGAAGAAGCAATACCAAGCCTTGGAGGTGGAGGTAAACATTCTCAAAGGTAAATTAGAAGAAAAGGTTAAACTTTTGAGGTTTCAAGATAATACTAAGATTTTGGACAATATTCTTAGTAGTCAAAGGTCTCATTCTATCAAACTTGGTCTGGGTTTTCATGAAACGGTCAAAGGAGAATCTAGTTCACAAGGAAGTGCTAAAGATTCAAAGGATGTAAAAACAAAACCTGAAGTGTTGAAAGAAACTAAAAGTCAACCTACAATCATGAATTCTCAAAGGAAATCATTCAATAATGTTGAATGCTTTAATTGTCATGATTATGGGCATGATTGCAGGAGCAGATTGTTTTAGCCACAAACTAACAGATCCTACATAGAAAGGTACTCTGGTTTCTTCAAGGGATATTGTTTTTCATGTAACAAGTATGGACATAAAGCTGTTGATTGCAATAGAAGGAAGAATAGAAAAGCTCATTATGATTCTTATACTTATTTCTCTGGCCACATGAGATGTTATGCTTGTAACAAGTATGGACATGTAGAAAAAGAATGCAGAATGAACAGATCTGAGAAAGTCGACAATTTCCAGCACACGATTAGAAAGTTCAAGCAAATTTGGAAAAAGAAGGAGGACCGGTCAGAAACGTAGGGAATACTGACCCTACTGCAGTCATCCGCTTCTAAAGCTTACTTCTCTTAATGGATGCAGGAGTGATGTGAGATACATTATGAGATTTAGTAATGTATCATCACAGGGGGAGCGATGTATGGTGTTTTCCATGATTGTTTTGGTAATTCTAAATATGTTTATTTCTGACAGTGCATATGATGTGAAGAAGACAGGTACAAGAAGTACAAGTTCAGGGGGGGATGGAGGAATGTGAAATTTCCACATTTGAATTTCCATACGCGGGTTCTATGAACTAAATCTGTGTATACACGCGAGTTACAATAGACACAGTCGCGTATGTATTGATGATAAGAGAATTGATATGTCAGCTCAAGAACAGGAGCACTGGTTCAGGGGGAGCAGCATTTTGAATACTAATGATTGCATTTTTGGCACTGTGACTGCTTATTATTTGGTTACAGTGATACTTATGATGATGGCTTGATACATGGTTTATTATGATGAGACTTTGGATGAACCCTATTTGCTGAAAAATGTTGTTCTGGTATGATAATTTCTCTTGGAAAGAATATATTGATACTGCAAAGAATCTGAAGGCTTGGTTACTAATGTGCTTATGCTACACCCATTGGATGACACTTGAAGACACAAATACATAGTTATATCTATCTGTATTCCAGGGAAGCATTCAAATATCTCAGAAAGAAGCTGAACACTGTCTCTGCCTCACAGAGGATCAGATCTGGTTAAAATATAGAAGATGGTATTGGATACGCGGATTTCCTGAAACACAGTCGCGTATATATGCGAGTTCATGCACATAAAACCGCGTATGTCTGATTGCTGACAAATTTCTATTTGGGGTTAGCTTTCTTCAGCACAACTGCAGTGTTGTTTGGTATCTCTGGTGGTGTTCCAGTTCTTATAATACTGTTTCAATCTCTGATGTTTTGATAAAGATGCCTTGATGATTGGTTGAAAGTGTTCAGGATGCATAAACTAAGGGGGAGCCTTAGTCATATGAAAAGGATGCTTGGATGCACAAGGAGCATTAGCCTTGCTGAGTATAATGCATTGTTGGCATTATGATGGTTCTGAAATATGTTCTCTTTCTTAAGGTCTTTCTGGTATTGGTCATAAAAATTCATACTTGTAATTTGATGAAAAGGTCTTGTTGAGACCCATGATGTAAAATTGTAATATTTAGTCATGTAAGGTCTTGTCAAAATTTGTAAACCCACTTGGTTGGGTAGTTGAATTGAAATGTGCAAACACACTTGGTTGGGTATTTGAGTCTCATATGTAAATCCACTTGGTTGGATCTTTGATGTAAGTATGAGTCCCTGGTGATAGGAAGGTCATAGAGTCATGTACTTCATTGAAACATATGGATGAAATTTCAGCATGAACTCAGGAGGAGCATGGTAATTTCAGTGCACATCAGATCTACAACGCCCTTCTTCTACATGAGGAGAAAAGGGGGAGAGTGTGTTGGTTTTGATCCACCCTTTGCCCTTGATGTCAAAGGGGGAGAGTGACATGGTGTTTGAATGAAGAGAAAGAATGGTGTCAAAGAATGGGGAGAGTGACATGGTGTCATTGTATTATTAATATATATATCTGTTGTGGTGATCAAACACCATCGTGGTTGCCATCAAGTCCAAAGGGGGAGATTGTTGGCAATATGATGCAGAGTGTTGTCCTTGATGGCAACCCACTTGATAGAGTGTTGTCCTTGAATGGAAACCCACTTGATGAAGATGATGGCAACCTACTTGATGAATTTGTCCTTGATGGAATATGTCTTGATGAACCTGTTAAAATGATGTAAATCTAATTTATATACAATGAGTAGAGAAGGTAATGATGGAAGGAATGTCAGTATGTGCTAGAACATGATGAAAAAAGTATGTCTCAAGGCATACGCGGATTTGTCTAGACAAAGTAGCGTATGCACGCGGGAAACAACGTACCAAGTCGCGTATGGGAAAAATCGCTCTAAATATGCAAAACCAGGGGTAACCGCCATGGTATTGACCCATTGTATTGAGTAATGATTCTTCTATGTGACCCTGTCCAGGAATACCATCGGAAGTAATGTGGTTTTGGCTCATGGTATTGAAAAAGGGTAAACCTATATAAGGAGAAGAAATTCATTGTGCAAATTATGAGCGTGAGTACAAGATGTCTGAGCTTGAATGAATACTTCTTTCTGAAGTATATCTAAATGGAAAGGGTTACAGTTGAATGATAGATCTGAATGCATGATGCACCAATGAAGAAAATGATGAAGAAGGGTATCTAGATCTGAAATATATTTGTATTTTCTAGATCTGTTTATGGAATTCTTAGATCTGAGATGAGGCGAACATCTGTCTGAAGTAAAGGGTAAAATCTGTGTGATGTATCTTTTCTGAAGAATTGCGATGACCTAAATGTCTGAAGAACCATACGCTAGTTTTCCACAGAGGAAGCGCGTATATACGCGGGTTTGCTGAAGAGAAAGCACGTATGGGAAGAGAAATTAGTTCTATAATATATACAGAAGTATACACAGATTTGTATGGCCGAAGGCGCGTATATACGCAGGATCAGTGAAAGGAAAGCGCGTATGAAAACTAGGGTTTGCTGAAGGATGAAGTATGAAATGTCTGATCTGTTCTGTTGTGTTACTGCTATCTGATCTAGGTTGTCTAAATTGATAAGTATCCATTTTGATGTATGATTGAGCTTAAATGTGTGGAGTGGGTCCAGTCACAGAAAATGTGATGAAACATGGCACAACGAGTTGTGTTAAAGGGGAAATTGATCCGGTGTGAAAATTGATGAAACGTGGTCCATGGTGGTGCGGGGGGTCTGGGGGTTGTAGCCTTCGGTCGGGGGGTTGTAGCTCCCTTCCGGGGAGAGGGCCCCAGTAAACAAGATCAGGGGGTCGTAGCTCCCTTCCAGGTGAGGCTGGTAAACGAGAGCAGGGGGTCGTAGCTCCCTTCCAGGAAAGGCTGGTAAACGAGCGCAGGTGGGTGCCTGCGTGCTGGTAGGAGTCTGCGCCTACACATTGTTGTAAGATGTTTTCTCTATAATAAAATATTGAAGGCTGAGACAACGGCAGCGGTGGTTTTCTCCCGACTTGGGTTTCCACCTAAAATCCTGGTGTTCATGTGTGATGCTTATGTGTGATGATTTATTCTATTGTTACTGCACATGCTTACTGTTAACTAAACATCAGAAGAATGAATGTTGCATAGATCTAAGTAAATATTTAATTGCATAATAATATCTCTGTGTATACGCGAGTTTAATGAAGGAGATCTGCGTGTATACGCTAGTTGGCTTCAGCAAAGTAGCGTATGGGTTTTGAAGTAAGGAAAAGTAAAAAGTTTTAAGTATGCCCTAAATACTGATTCACCCCCCCCCCCCCCTCTCAGTATTTTTCCCAACAG